>JAVYIG010017650.1:0-25039 GCA_035222895.1 Strongylocentrotus droebachiensis | reverse complement strand
ATAAACAATTGCATATTTCAAAATAATAAAACAATGCAAATGGCACTACAATAGGCTTATATATGAAATATACATCAATGTGAACAGATTAAGTTAATGTTCAAAAGCAGTCAGTGAAAACCAAAGGAGAAATGAGAATAGTATCAAAGACGGACATATCAAAGGCATTCACATAATACAAAAAAAAAACATTATAGTTCGTGACATCCATAGTAAATTCAAAGGCAAAAATCATCACACAAAAATGAATCATACTGAACATAAAACATGAACGAACAAGTATACAAAGACTAAAGGACTATCTAGCAATTTGTATTCTGAAAACTATTCTTTTTTTTGTCTAAAACAAAATGTGTTTTTTTTTTAATATAAAAAGATATGTAGAAATGAAATCGTCATAATCATTTTGTATTTAACGTAATACACCAATTTATGTAAATCCACAAACGCATATATGTAATGCCAATCATGTCTGACATTTTCACATTTCATCAATCCTTGCATTAAATCCTTTTACGCCTATAAGCCTTCTTCAAGTCAGCTAACCGTTACTGCTAAAAGCGTATAACCTATATGATCGGCCTCCTCCAAGACCACTTTTAGAGGTAATATGCAAAGTTCTGCAGTTCTGGTATATATTTCCAAACGGGAATAGGGCCCGGGAATAGCAAATCGGGCGATTAGCCTAAGTCGTGCAAGAAACATTGTTTTTAAGCTAATGTACACTGTCCGCTTATATAGTTGGAATATTATTTTTTTTACCCCAATTTATGGAATTATTTTGACATCCTATTAGATCTAGATAATAGTATACATTCTCATATTCTATTGAATAATAATTCGCCAGTGTTTGTTTCGCGTGACTGCTAAAGCATGTGTATGCTATTATGCTTATCAACTAGGGGAACTACGCCCTTAAGTCATAAAAGTAATGCCCCACTGAAAAGGGCACTATATATAACATAGCACATCGACATCACGGTTTTGATCCTGGGCCCTCACAGTATATACGAGGTCATTGCTTGGCCACTGAACCATGGCTGTACGCAGCGGGGGCTAGGATAGGGGCAGTTCCCACAAACGAAAAAAACAAAGAAAATGCAATCATTTTTCAATTTTACCCCGGTCCCCAACATACAAAAATCTTCTGTATACCATACATTGTGGCTCAATGGGCACACAGAAGATTTTTTCCTATATTCTTGCATTGAAATGCGTTCTTTCTTCTTCTTTAAAAAAAACCCATTCCAGAGTGTCGAAAAGTGGGGAGGGCTCAAACCCTGAGCCCACCCCCAACTTTTGTCATCATTTCATCAATCATCAAGCATATAGATATACATTGTACTGTACATGAACATAATAAGCCTATTTTTATTACGAGCTGATTATTAGGGTCGAGTTGCATGTGGACGTCGTTCGAGGGACGAGTTAAGTCTATTTCATGTCTTGTCCTTTTCAGCGGACACGAGTTTCCACTAACGACATGGATAAGCCAGTCAAACTTGCAAAGGTTAATTTATCTTTTCCTATAAATATTTTTCTAAAAATCTATAATCCAATGTACCTTTAGATATTGAAGTTAATTTACGCCCAGTTTAGAAACCCTAGTTCAATTAATATAATTGAAAATTAACAACAAGTAAATGAGTTCGGCGAGCCGATGGCTGATGCTGCACGCGTGTGCATGGAATTGCAATGCACCCAGTGCAGTGCGGTACGGGTGTAGGGTAGGTCAGTACGGCCGTTGATCATTCATGCCGATGCCACGGAATCTGCCCGTTCTGTGCATCAATTGTCTTAATTGTACATTGTCAGTAAGGCTGGGCGCTGGTACGAGAATAAGGATCGGACCCGCATAAACCAGGGTTGTCTTCATTACTTCGTAAACGCAGAGAGACGCATCCATCCGCAAAATTAGACCGAATTTTTCTGTCTCTTTCGTTCGTTAGCCTCTGATTTGGGTAAGGTCGGCTCTCTCTTTAGAGACAGAATAGCCCTATACGCTGTAGTGGCCGCAGCGTTTGTACTAAGAAACGTTACACAAAACTTGGCCAAACTTAACCCCTAATTTTGATATTTTACCGGATGCATATCGATGTATTTAGATCTAGAGTAAAACCGCCAAACCTTCGGACGTTGCCAAGCTTCGGACAAAAATCACTTCAACGGTTCGAACGCAAAATATGAGCCTAGCTCAGGCGGGTAACTTGCATGCATTTGATACTACTACTAACCTATATCGTTAGTACAAAAAGTTAGGGCAGGTTGCCGTCTGCAAAACTCACAAAAAACATCGAATTCAGAGACAGATTTCAGGTTACCTAGATTTTTACAGTTCCTTAACAGGGGAGTTAATTAAGGTGTAGAGCCTCCAATATATCGATTACAAACAAATCCTTGGCATATTTCAGGTGGTTTCTGCCAAAATTATGGGAGCTTATGAGATACTTTTTCACTCTATCGCGAAAATTTTCTAATGGCGGCCGTTACCACGGACCTAGGGGTACTAGATAGATTCCCCTACCAGAAGATGGCGCTCTTCCAAGCTTCGGACAGGCAACATTGAGTGTCATTTTGACTACGAAAAAATAGCGCTTTCGTAAGATTTTAGCACCAAAATATTGTACGAGTGTTGTGAAAAACACCTTTCTGATAGTTCTATCTTATTTAAATCTACCCAAAACAAAAAAATAATACTTTTTTTCATGAAATCAACGCAGTCAAACTTACCCCCCGTCGTACGATTTTGATTCGGTTTCCAAACCTCCGATGAATGCGCACTTTGGCGTGCGCGTTTATACGTGCGCTATGTGCTGTACGTGCGCTATACGTGCGCTACACATGAACGTCCGAAGGTTGGCAAGTGCGTCCGAAGCTTGGCATGAAAACAGGTTCGGCGGGTAAGTAAAAATTATAGTTTTCCATTTCCTTTACTAATTTTCTTTTACATGATATACATAAACAGTATTTGTAAAATAATAATATATTTGATCTTTCAATAATTAAAAAAAGAATTTAATGTTTTCCCCCGTTTTGTCTTAAGTGTCCGAAGTTGGCGGTTTTACTCTATAGTCTACTCCTAAATTTTCTATAGAGGTCTATAACTAACTACTTCGGTTCCACTTACCACTTGACTACTTAAATCCGTTTAATGGTCCCTTTTCAGGAAATTATGGGTCAAGATCGACATCCATGAAGAAAATCTTGCAGCCGGGTCTCATTCTTTCTAGTCTACGCCGAAGGCAAAATGATTATAACGGAAAAACTGTGCACGAGCTGACATGCATTAAACGGATTTAAGTAGTCAAGTTGGTAAGTGGAACCGAAGTAGTTAGTTATATAGAAAATTTAGGAGTAGACTACCGTAAATAACGTTGTATAAACCGCCCTCGTGTATTAACCGCACCCCTCTTTTCGCCCTTAAAAAAAAAAAAAAAAAAAAACTCTTTTTTTTTTTTTTTTTTTGCCGAGATTTTTTTTTTTTGTGTGTGTAAGATCATTACGGTACTGTAAATTAAAAAACAGTAGGGACCTAGGATAGAACCTTGTGGTACACCATGTAATAGAAGAAAAATTGGAGGAATTATTATTATAAACTACATATTGAGATCTATCAGAAAGATTACTTTCAAACCAAGATGAACAGACAAATTTGAGTGTTGTTCTAGTTTCCGAGTGGTGAGTCAACACACCGATTACCGAGCTGGGAGACATTGCCAGGCATAGCGCCAGGTAGAGGGGCATAAATTGAAACTTTAAAAAAAAAAAAAAAAAAAAAAAATTTTTTTTTTTTTTTTTGGTGTAACCGTGTATAAACCGCACCCCCCCGACTTTGAAATTTTTTCGGCGGCAAAAAAGTGCGGTTTATACACCGTTATATACGGTATAGATCTAAATACATCGGATATGCATCCGGTAAAAATATCAAAATTAGGGTTAAGTTTGGCCAAGTTTTGTGTAACGTTTCTTAGTACAAACGCGTGGCCACTACAGCGTATAGGCTATTCTGTCTCTAAAGAGAGAGCCGACCTTACCCCAAATCAGAGGCTAACGAACGAAAGAGACAGAAAAATTTGGTCTACCGCAAAATAGGATCGTCCACATTTTTGCCAATGTTTCTGATTTCCGAACCACCTGATCCGCACGTTGGCGATTTAAAAAACGATTGTGGAATGATTTTCTCGACGCATTTCTCATTGACTTTGTACAGAGTCTTTCATCAGTAGGGGCGCTGGTCCGAAAATAAGGATCGTCTTCTTAAACGAGGATCGTCTTCGTAAACACGGACCGATGCGTCCTAAAAAATAAGGACCGTCTGTTCTCATATTTTTTGATTGGCGCATTGGCGATGCAAAAAACAGATTCTGCAATGATTTTCTTGATGCAATTTACATTGACTTTCTACAGAGACCTACACATTACAGTATATTATGAGCAATAGAGTAAAGGAGCCGGTTTTCGGCCACTTAAGACAAAATCCGATATTTTGGACCCTTTACTTCCTATTATCATTTTTTGTTCAAATCATGAAGCCAAATATTATTATTATTTAAACAAAACAAAAATCCCAGAAAAAAATCACGAATTGCCATGACAATATTCATTTCAATTTTCATTGTTTCAGAGTCAGTTTTCGGCATAGCGTACCAGTTTTCGGCCGCATACATACAAAGTCAATAGGAAGCGTGCGTTTCCGCGCTGATAGATAGCACTAGCGGGCGGAGCAGATATCCCACGCCGGAGCTCGCCAGGCCGAAAACTAGTACTGCGGTGATCGGAAATTGGAATCTGAATTAGACAGAGATATCGTGTGTGCGTTGCGGTGTGTGGCTGCATTGATTTAATACATGTGATGAGATACTTTTGAGCTTGCGACTAGCACAAAATCGGGCTCTAAATCTGAAAAGTACTTGAAATAAAGCTCATTTTATGGTACCCATATTTCTTACAGACACGCGTAAGATACTCAATTTTTCAGATTCGGGTAGCGGGACCGCCGACTACATCACTAAAATGTGATATTTTAGGATATATTTTTCATTGCAAATGTGGTTCTTCAGTGACACTGGCATGGTATGGTATGTGTGGGATATGTGTTATGCTATTATGCGATGTATTTAAAAGGGATTTTACCTTGCATCCAACCTTTACTCTTTTATTTTTCCCTGGGGTATCCATTTTTGGCATCGCCAGCGAGCGGTTCTGTAACATGAAACCCCACAGAGCGCTGATGAAAAACAAATGTCCTCGAAAATTGCAGACGACCCTTGTTTATGAGGACGATCCTCATTCTCGGACCAGCGCCCCTACTGTTCATGTTATGAGCGCTAAATCCTCGGGAAGACGGACAACCCATAGGCATAAAAGTAGACGGTGAACTGGGGGTATTTTATTACGCGTAGCCCAAAACCTGTAGAGCGCCTAAGAAAAAAACGTCTTATAAAATGCAGAAGACAATCCTTATTTTTAAGGAAGCATTTTGTCTGCGTTAATGAGCATGGATCCGGGCTAACTTGGACTTGGGGACAACTCGGCCGTGCTGCAAAACGGTCATTTTACCCTAACCTTAAAATGCGGACAATCCTCATTTCCGGACCAGTGCCCTGTACTGATTGTAATGTTAGGTCTTCATATATTATTATATATCATATATGTTTGCGATAAAATCAACACATTTCAAATTTCAAGACTCATCAATGTTTCTATCAAAAGATTAACAGCCCAAAAAAAATCTGGGAACATTCATCCAATTTTTGTCCATAGTGGACTTTAAAGTGGTACATGCAGAGCTTACAATTTTGCTCAACTGCTATCTGCGCGCTGCATCACGACGAGGATAGGCAAAGTGTACGCATGTTGCTGTAAGCTGCCTTTGGGTTGAGCAAAATTTAGAAACATTGTCCCAACTGTAAGTTACGGTGTAGATCTACCACTTTTCTGTCAATTCTGGACAAATTTGAATCAATATTGCCTTTATTTTTTTTTTTTTGAGGGGGGGGGGGGCTGTTTCTTTTGCTAGTAACATTAGTGAGTCTTGAGATTTGAAATGTGTTCTTCTGAATTGTCGATTTTTTTCCGATTATTCAACCATAATTATGAAAAACAAACCAAAAGTGAAAAAACATTCAGAGACCCTATTTGTAGTAGCTATTTGGAAATAACCTGTTTTTTGTAGTCACATTGGTGAGGACGTCAATGAAACATATATATATTCCCCTATCATAGGTCACCAAAGTGCTGGGCCGCACCGGGTCCCAGGGACAGTGTACACAGGTCCGAGTAGAGTTCTTGGACGACTCCAACCGATCCATTATTCCGAAATGTCAAGGGACCAGTCCGTGAGGGAGACATCCTCACGCTGTTGGAGAGTGAGAGAGAAGCCAGAAGGCTGAGGTGAACAGACGGGCTGAGCCAGAGACCATGCAAAAGGTAAGTTATTAGGAGCTGTTAGAGGGACTTGGTAACATTGTTCAGATGAGAGAAAATGGTGCTTAGGCCGATGAAAGTTGATCTCATGGTTCTCGTCAGCGCCCGCATCAAATTTTGCTCGCGCACCAAAAAAGTTCAACACTCATCGCTGACGAAATTCCCGCGTCAAAAGTCCAGATATGAAATTGCCCGCCTCAAAAAATCAACAATATTTTCGATTGGCTGCCGCGCGTGGCCCATGTGACACGCGTCCATGGCGATGTCTGCCAAGTCGATCGCTGATTGGTCTAAAGTAGCGGGCGGCATAATATGCCGCCCGGCTACTTAGCTGCCTATCGCGTAGGCCAGGAATAGTCTGCGGCTAGACACGGGGCGAATGTTTTGCCTCACGCCGTACTCCGGCTTCCCGCTACCGTACCCGGGTGGGAGCTAACGCGTATTAAACTGTTCAGTGCATTGTGTACGTTGCCCAATATACTAGCTCAGGACAGCAATTCATCTGTACTATTTATCGATCGCTTTTGGCCGCACTGTCAGTCAGAAACGAGACAGTATAAATGAAAATGAAATGAAATGAAGATGGTGTCACAGAAACCCAAATATCACAGAAAATTTGGAAGAAATAGTCATTGGAGTATGATATTGGTGTAAGAGCATTACATGTATAATGTACAAGACTCGATACCCTCGACAAGTTCTATTGGTTTGTATATGAAAGATGAATTTGGATCAAAATCCCTCATTCAAATTCCAAATATGCCCGCGAGAACATGAAATCAAAGTCAGATGAAAGATGAAAGTTGATCTAAATCCCTCATCAAAATCTCAACAATGCCTGACGAGAACCATGAGATCAACTTTCATCGGCCTTAGGTAGTGAAGATAATCTGAAAGTTTGAATGGAAACAGACCATTATTGATGATAAAAATTGGGAAAAACTGATCTTATCAATTCCTTAATTCTCCCAACTATATTATTACAATTTAATTACATTCTAGGTGAATGTAAATCGTCACAATGCAATGAATTGACTCTGTAGATCTACCGGTATACCATTCCACACATATTTAAGTGTTGAAAGATTTTTAAAAGCCTGTCGTATGTCTTATTTTCATGGAAAAACGGTTGGGGAAAATTTAACAATGGTTGGGAGAATTTACTGTTAAAGGGTGTTGCACAGTGACGCCTTCAAAGAAAACCATAAATATCTTTGTGGTATGAAAACAAAAATCAGGATCTTTTGCATGTTGGAGGGTTAGTACAGTAGAAGGAATATAATGAGTAAAATTTCATACAAAAATTATGCAGTATTTTTCATCAAAATTCAACAATGTTACCGAGTCACTTGAATACATTATTGCAGTTATTAATTATTTTATTGTATTTATATTTGTTAACATGTTGGCTAAATAGCGAACCAGTCTAAAAGGGAAAATGTTGGAGGACCTAAGCATTTCTGCTTGTTACAACCTCTCATTGACATATTTTTGTACTTGTACTTGGGAGAATTTTTTCTCTTCTTGGGATTGTTCTTTCCACAGGCAAATTTCAGTACTAGCAATGACATGTTACATAATCTGAACATGATTTGTATCAGCCTTTGGCAATTTCTTGAAACTTTCACAAAGATCCTAAGATGGACTCAAAAAATTATGGAGAGCCATTTGTAGCCCTAAAATAAAATCAATTCAAAAGCGAAAATTCAAGTATTTTAGACTTTTTATAAATCTCCTTGATCATAGAAAATATGAATGATTTACAAAATATTTTCATAGATGCTAATGGCTTTCCATAATTGTCAAGTCCAACATAGAGATAAGTTCAACTTTGGATCTTTGTGAAACACCCCCCTGGTATGTTTGTTCTTACAACTTATTATTTTATCATTTCTTTTGTCTTCCCTTGCAGTTTCCAACACTTCGTTAAGACCAAGGATCACATGTCTTGTACCATCTTACATCACTGCTTGATGAGCAAGTCAAGTATGAGAGATTCACTACCAACAGCTAAATTAACTCTTGTGCTGAAATATGATGGACTGCTATGAGATTTGAATGTTCCAGCTGAAGTGATGTTTGAATAAATTTTGTTGCTCTGGATTAGAATGGCTTATTTTACTTGAATTTTCTTTCATGGCTTGAAGTAAATTTGTAGCGAAAGTTTCCAAAAGAGAAGTTTTCAAGCTTGATGTTTTGAATGAGATATGTGTTCCAGTTTGAATTTACATGGTTTGAGATCTTCTACCTTCCTAATTGATATGAACATCCACTTCAAACTTTTAAAAAGGGGAAAACAGGAATGTAAGACTAAGGAGAAGAAGGAGAAGATGCGTGTGCAATTGTTGAGAAGTTTAGAAAAAGAAGAGAGAAAGAGTCATATTGGAGACCTGCTAAGCAGTGCTGAACATTGACAATATTGAAAATTATTGATCTCTAAAAATTCAGTACTGGTGGCATTCTGCTTTACAGTGGAAGTTTGTTTTAATAAATTCCTTAAGATAAGGATATTACTTTATTATACTAGAGATGAAAATATTGGGACCGTCAAAATTAATATGCAATGACGAGTTCATAAGAACAGCCCATGACGAGTTTGTAAGAACATGTTCTTAATGAGGAGGTCCCATTTTATTTGAGAAATACCGACTCCCTCACTGAAATACTGATCTTCATCCATTAGAATTTTGACATTTTCTGGTGAAAATAGGCAGGTCAGCAACTGGAAGAAGAAAAAAATAGAGAGGTTGGCAAGAATGAGATGACAAATGGAAAGAGAGAGGGAGAGTTGTGCATGTCATATGGAGGGTGAGCTACCTGTAGTGAAAAGAGAGGAGAACCCCCCCCCCCCCCCGAGAGGAATTTCATACAATCGTGATATTGCAGAGACTTCAACCCTTTCCACCATTTTCCTTTCTCCATAACCGTTATTCTCTAGTAGGTCTTTACCTCTCAATCTCTTCCTTTCTTTATCTTTTCCATATGCATGTACCCGGTACTTGTATCTTTTTGTTTCTTCTTTCTCTTTTTAATATCTTCATTCAATCTCTCTTCACTTTTTTTTCTTTCTCATCTTCATTTTACTTTCCATCTCATTTTCTCTTATTGTTTTCCTCCTTTCTCTATCCCCTTCTCTTTAGCTTCTCATCTTTTTCTCTTCTCCATTTTCACCTTTTCCACCTGTCTTTCTCTCCTATTATTTCTCCTCGCCAGTGAATTATCAAACACAAAATTCACACAAATACACCCTGTATATTTACAAGTTATATACTAGTTAAAATATATTTGCTACATGATAAAATAAACTTTGCACAACAAAGGCACATGATGAATTTCAGTATTGCAAATGTCAAGAACCAGACACTAATTAAATGTAATGAATGACAGAAGTGCATGTATTTTCAAGATGATGTTCATTTTATAATCTTAAAAAGCAGGAACTTTCAAGAGCATAAATTGTTTACAAATTTTGCTAGTGGTCCTAAACTAACTACTGTGAATTCATTTTATCAATGCTATCAAATTAGGATGAACAAAAATTTAGGAAGAGTTTTTTCATCATTGGGTACATCTATCACTAATTGAAAATCCAAGCAATTTTTGTTTTAGTTAAGATGAATTCAACTTTATCTTCAAAGATAGATCCAACTTTACTATACAAGTTGCTATGTGGGGAAGCAGAAAAAACATAAGTGCATTGATGAAATTTTCAACAGAATTGGGCAAACGATAAGAAGAAGGTACATGTAAATGTACATGTAAGTTGTAATCACTATATATATGGTAATTTTAAATTGGCCAGTTATGTCACTGCTATGTAGTGTTGGACATCTCTGCCATTCGTCCCAATACACCAAATGACTAAGTTTCATTTACCAAACATTTTTTCACACTGATTATTATTTTGTTGGGGGGAAGGGGATTTATGACAACATCCACAGCACATATTTTGCTCCCTGTCCACAGGTAAACGACACAGGAACAAACCAAACTTTTGAGATACATGTATTTGATGTGCAACAATTAAAAGGTAGAGTTGTCCTCCATAGTATCCTAGTTGAATGACTATTACAGCGATTTGCGAGTCCCATATGTATATTGATAACAACTTCAGATACAAATTCAGAACTTGTGGTTTGACAGATTTCATTCAAACCCTCATCACTCTATTTCTCTGATTTTCTCTTTTCATCCATTTCAACCAACCAACGAGGTTAGATTACCTTGTTATATGATTGGCTCTCAAACACATGTTGCTCCCTCAGAAAATTCATTAGATTTTTCCAATCACCTCCCTTTTGGCATACTCCTTGTATGTATAATCAGCATATGTATCATCAGATCTCAGTGTTAAAAAAATATATAATATTAAATCACTATACAAATTACTACAATTTTATAATTCTGGAAGCATTATGAATAGCCTACCTGTATGCATGCATATAATTCCAGTTAAGTCTTTAATGTCCAAATACCTGTATATATGTTTATCACACTCCATTTGTATCCTATATATCTTATCATACTTAATAACTTATACAAAAAGCACATAGAAATTAAAATACATGTTATTGGATAATCGAGTCTGTGCATGTATGTCATGAAAAGAAATATAGCCTCAAACTTCTGTATAATATACCTTTAAAATAATCATACATCAGAGATGTAAAGGTCATACATGTAGGATATAAATAAAGAACGAACAAGTAGCTCAAATGAATTTGACACACTCTATAGTTCTACAGTATACATGTGGCCTTTAATATCAATACATTTAGGGTATATATAATTTGTTATTCTGCCAGGCATTATTAAAGCCAAGTTTTTGAACAATAAATGATGCCAGCATATCAAAAATGGCAAGCTTTAAAAAAAAGAGTGATTCACTTTAGCAAAGGCAATCATGTATATGCACTGACAGTGCTTTCTGTGATACATCGGTGGAAGTATTCTTTTCAAGGGGGCTAACAAAAGATATGCACAAAGTTGGGGTTTCTCCATGATAAATAGATCTGTGGGTGTTTGGGGCCAATTGTACATGTACTTTCTTCAAACTGGTCTATACAGTTGTAACAATATGGCCAGGACGCGTCTTATTTTTTCGTACCACAGCGAGCCCAGATCCAGTATGAACTCATTGTCCTACATAACAAGCTACGTAAGCTTGCAAAGAGGTCACAAACAATTAGACTTTGATTATTTATTGCTTTGTATTACTAATTATAAAGGAAAAAAAACTGAATAAATACTGAGACTCGAACCCTCGAGTCAACTCCAAAGTGATATTAGTAACACGCCGTTCTTACCGATGGAGCTAACGATGAGTTGATGAAAGGTTGATTTGTATAATTACTATCATCCTATTGACCACCCTACCGGATTCCATGTGCGCATGCGCTGGTTTCTTTCGCGAGTGCGCATGTGCAGGTTTCCCTCGCTGTGGTACGAAAAAATAAGACGCGACCAGGACAGTGAAAGACATTTTGAGTTGTGAAAAGCTTCTGCAATGTTCCACTACTTTTCTGAATCTCATATTAAATACAAACTATTAAAATCATTCAGACATTCAAAGCATGCATTTCCTAACATGGCAGAGTTGCAAAAGACATACAGTATAAGATGTATTCAATAACCCTTCCTATATACTCTGCCGCATTCATAAAAATATTCTTTTTGACAAGGCGCTACAATAATTCATGATTTTCATTAAATTCATCCTCTTCCAATGAACGTCTCCTAGTGTCAGGTAATATCCACTAAGACGCCCCCTACGTCTGCCTCTGTTTTCACTTGTGGTGATTCTGGAGAGATAGGGAAAGAATTAGAATTAGGACGAGATGAAACATAATTCTATATAGACACTAGCATTTCATAAATACATTTCAGTTCATTTATATGCATTGTATGCTTTCAAAAGGGTACATGGTACTAAAAAAGGGCATTTATGGAGACAAGGAAATATCTCAGAAATGAATTTAAATTTGAATATCCTAAATTTTATGAAACATGGAAGATGGTCTCTATGTTTTGAGACCATGACCACCAGCAACAATTTTTTATTATTTTTTAAATGGGATGGCAGGCTTACAGATATTTACAGATTATTACAACTGACTTCCATAAATCAATTTTATTTTACTTTCATTTCAATTGTTTTGTTTCAAGATGAGCATACATGATACATACATGTATGAAAAAATAATCATCTAATATATTTGTACATCAAACAGACATGATGAAAATGGGAAGAATGTGAATGACAGATCATTAATTACCTAAATATATATTATGAAATTAAGGGGCATGTTGAAGAAAGCCATGTTTGAATGATACATACACGCCAACCATCCCCCACAACTTGGTTAGTAGTTTTGTACATGCACATGGTTTCTAGTACACCACAGAATTCACTGGAATAATAATAACTCCGCTTTTATATAGCGCTTAATACATCTATGATGTCTCTAAGCGCTTTACAGATATATTATTACCCTGGTCATTGGAATCAATACTTGCCCGCACACACTGTGCACACAATCTCCACTCCCTGGGGAGCATTCCAGCCAGGCGTAACTTGACGCTCAAAAAATGTTTGACAAACAATGGAGATCAGTAAAGGATCATTATTCAAAGCCACTATTTTGACAGATATTGTTCATTTTCAGTGTCAGATCTTTCATTTGGCCTGAATACCGATAATGATGTCAATCGAGAAACAATTGTTTACAGGCAGATTACTGACATACTGTAGATACATGTCAAGGATAATTATATCAGACGTTGATAATGTATTAGTAGCAGTACATTATACCTTGAATATGTGCAGGTCTTTGTTGAAGTTTACGAAAAATGGAACTCTACCCGCCGACATGCCTGCCAATGGTACAACGGCTGACAGAATTGTGCAACATTAACTGCATCCGTAGTACTATAAACCCTTATTTTAGCCCAGCTGCCCTGGCACCCATTTACAACACCTGGGGAGTGTTTCACAAAGATTAAGATCAACTTTAAGTAGGACTTAACTATGGCAGGCCGTTCATGCCACTTTTTGCTGATTTTTGCTCTCACAGTTTACTGGCATTGGTCTCTTTAAGGGAAGTGCAAATCATGGTCACAAATATACAGAATTTACATTTGTTGATAATTCATTATTGAAGGGAAAAATATTATCCAAAGATCATAACGGTGAGAGAAATCAATAGCATGAACGGCCTGCCATAGTTCGGTACAACTTAAAGTCGATCTTAGTCTTTGTGAAACACTCCCCTGGATGGAGACTGACAAATGCAGATTAGTGTCTTGCCAAGGTCCATGAACTGTGTGATCAAATGTCGCTTTAAAAATGTATCCACTAGACCACAGCATTGTTTCATGTATTTTAGCAGAAAGTAGGTACCTTACCTGTGGTTTCCTTGGATTTTTTAGCAGGCTGTTGTTTAAAACCCGGAGGATGAGATGGTCGAGGTGGAGCACGTCTTGCTGGCTTGGGTGAAGCATCCTTGTGCTTCTGCTGTTTGTTTTTTTTAATAGCATAAAAAAACACAGATTATAAAAATAGGTCATACCTGTATTCCCATTCATTTCTACCCAATCAGACTATTTCATTCATGCACTGTACCGTGTGTCTCAAAAAAAACGTAACACTTTTGAAATGGTTGCCAAATTGAGCATATATAATTTTATGAAAAAATGTCTATATGTATGGAAAGCTAAAGGACCAACCTTTCATATGATATGAAAAAATTAAAAAAAATCATGCTTCGATGGACAGTGTTCACTTAAGTTAGAGGTATGAAAATGGGCCTGCGCAGGATTTTTCCTTCCAATTTTGGACAGGTAAATTACTTGTAACTTACAAAATAAGGTCGATATGAGATATTCATGATCGATGGATCAAAAGGATATTTTGAATCATTAATGTGAAAGACTTTTATCTTTACCGGTACCCTTACTCAGTCGGTACTTTGAAAGCCTTGATATTCAATCAAGAAGAAAAGATAGCCATGTGGACTACTGAACTGATTACTTTTGTCAGATCTTTCATTTTAAGATGAACAAAGCAGTTTTAAATAAGAAAGAAATAAAAGAAACATGAAAATCTTTTAAAAAAAGATTTAACTTGTTTTTTGTCATGTCTGCCCTAATGTGTGTGTGTGTGTGTGTGCACGTGTGTGTATGTGTGTGTGTGTGTGTGGGGGGGGGGGGGGGGTGGGCGGTGGTGTTTCGGGATTGATAAATAACACTGAAAAAGGAATGGTATTCGAGGTATTCAAAATATCCTTTTGATTCAAAATATCCTTTTGATCCATCGATCATGAATATCTCATATCGACCTTATTTTGTAAGTTACAAGTAATTTACCTGTCCAAAATTGGAAGGAAAAATCCTGCGCAGGCCCATTTTCATACCTCTAACTTAAGTGAACACTGTCCATCGAAGCATGATTTTTTTTTTAATTTTTTCATATCATATGAAAGGTTGGTCCTTTAGCTTTCCATACATATAGACATTTTTTCATAAAATTATATATGCTCAATTTGGCAACCATTTCAAAAGTGTTACGTTTTTTTTGAGACACACGGTATAACAGGAAATTTGCGACATTAAATTTACGGCATTTGCAAAGAAACAAAATTTCTAGCACAAGAAAATTTTGCGACTTGCAAAAAGTTCACATCTTGGGTCAGTTCAGATTACTGATAGGTCATTTTATGGCGTGACATCTTCATGTCTGAACCACATGTGAAAGTCTTTCATACTTCATGCATGCACAAGTTTCTGGTTTTACAGTCGTTGTATCTTCTAGCCAGCCCAACTACCCTCAGAGCTATACTTTGCCAGGAAAATGAGTTGTTCAGATACATTCAGATAAAGTTTTTAAAATGTACCTCACATTCAAAGCTCATAAGATTAAATTACATGTGTTGTACATACACAACATTATAAGCTCTGTCTAAACAGAAGCTACTTTAGTTTGATTTGGAACATTTTCTTAACTATTCCTGTTCCTGATGCTACAGGGTAGCTAATTCTACAAAAGGGGTGCAAGGATGCCCAAAAGCTCTATCACGATATAAAGTAGGAGGTTAAGATTCTTGTGACTAGAGTTGAGGCAGATGAGCGATATGTAGTCTTATGGACACTGCTTTTTGACAAGGAGATCATTGCTGTACTCCGGCCCTTACCAAATGAATACTAATAATCGAAGACCCGACTAGTTTTGAATACTAGCATTTTCATGGAAAATGTTTGTAAATTCAGAATACTAATGATCAAAGACTAAAGTTCTGTTAAATGGATTTTAGTATTCAAACCATTAACATGCAGTTTGAAAATAGTTAGATTTTCATGCAAAAGGATTTTTTATGTTCAGAATACTAATAATCAAAGTCTCAATTCTACCAGTATTAAAACCAACTGGTTTTGAATACCGGTACTAGCATTTTCATGGAAAATGTTTGTTTATTCAGAATACTAATAAGCAAAGACTAAAATTCCTTTAAACAGACTTTAGTATTCTTACCACAACACTTTGAATACTTAAATTGATTTTAGTGGTTGTGACATTCAGATATTTAGTATTCAAATTGGGGGAATACATTCAACCACCAAAATACCACTTATTTTGTATTCTGAATATTAAGCGAATATGTTCAGAAGACTTATCTTGTATTCCTGTTTGGTAAGGGGGCCATTGCATCACTGTGAAGAGGGTCTTTTGTGTTTGATCCTCTTAGCCAAGGTAAAGCCAGGCGAATTCTTACTTGGTAATAATCATTATTTTTCTAAATGGTTTAACAAACAAACAAAAAAGGCTCAAGGGATATCAACTTACCACATCCTTAACTCTAACCAGTTCTCTTTGCAGAATTAGGAATGTTGATTTCAACCTCTCATAACTGGTAGAAACAAAGACATTAGACATCGATAGATTATTCACTACTTTTGTTTTAACCCTATTTTAACTGGGCTATTTCAGACCAGGTTTTTACTGGGGGGGGGGGGTCAATTTGACCCCCCCCCCCCCCCCCCCTAAGATCTCGGCCGTTTCACCGCCGATCGCCGCGAAAATTTGCATGCATGTCAAGTGAAGTGTATAGAATACTATGGTAATTTCAAATTTTTGAAAAATTCACTCATTTGCATATTTATGGTAATTTATGCAAATAAGGTCATCAAATTCACATTTCTGCCCATAAATCATAGATTATTCATGTTTACGTATTCTTTTTCACTACATATATTTATTAGACCATTTGGAATAATAATACAACACAAAAAATTGGAAGAGCCAGGTTATTCCTTATGTTATCTCTTGTTTTTATAATTTCTTATGTATTTCATTGTTTTTTTAACTTATGTATTTTATTGTTTTTGTTGTTTTATTTCATTTATAACTACAATTCAACTATTTTGACCCCAAAACAAACATCTAAACTTTAAACAAGACTGAATAACCAATGTTTTATCTATTTTTAGGAAAAATGACTTTTACATATGTTTTGTACACAAATCACGAAAATGAGCGATTTTCGGGCTGACATGCAAAGACAAAAGGTCATAGGGTTAAGAACACTTTATACTATATGTACAACATGAAAAAGGTTACAATTCATTGGAATAAATCTATCTCTCGCTAATTGAAAAAAAATACTTCAGAGTTTCAAGAAAACAAATGTTCACCCAAAACATGCCAGAAATCACATTGTCTTTGCAGAAGATAACAAAGAAAAGTTAGGTGCCAAGCAACATGGTCCACATTGAAATACATATACAAACAGTGGCATTTCTAGGTATTTCGGCATCTGGGGCAAGTGATGAAAATGCACCCCCCTGCCCCACAAGCTCACACTCAGGCCTAAACAAAAAAAGAAGTTGTATACTTGTATTTTTTTTACTCCCTCTTTGGGCTGATATTTCTCAGTTTGAATGCTTCAATACATTTTTCTTCTAAAAAACAGTTTAAAAAAAAAAACTTATTAAAAAAGCTGAATGTAGATTTCAAGATTTTGGGGTCAGCCGCAAAAGGCAATACAACATCTTTTTTTTTTAGGCCTAACCTACATACAAGCAAGCAACCCTTTGATTGTAGTAAAGACATTACTTCGTGGTCGAAATACATGCTGCCTGAATATAAGGATTTTTGACCTCATCTTGTTTTTAGATTTTGCGAGTGAGCAGAGCAAACAAGGAAAAAGTTTTAAAATTTGATTTCTTTGAACATGTTATTTTGTTGTCAAAATTCACTAGCTGAGATATAAAGATTTTAAAAATTGTATATTCAGGCACCTTACTGCCCAAATATAATAATATTCAGGCACTCTAATAGAAGTATACCAGGTATTTGGGTATGTCGCAAGTCGAATATGATGTGATGGTTGCTTGAATAAATTATTGGAACAGAGAGCTAAGATTTCTTTCTAATGTTAAACATTCCCAAATATTTGTTTACATTGAAGAATATAGAGGCACAATGAGGAGTAGAGCAAGTAGAATTACAATTTTTCAAACTTTTTCTTTAAAAAATGCTATTTCTTATATCAAGGTGTAGCATTATGAGATCGTGAAACAGAGTGACCGAGCTTCAGAAAAGTTACACATGTTAAGCCCTCCTAAACTCTTTTTCTAATGCAATTTACCCTTCGTAATTAGGGGACATCCTTGAGGATCGTGACTTTTCTTCTCTTTCTCTCTTTTGTGTTTTTCGCACCCCCTTCAAGTGCCATCTGGGGAACATGCCCCCCCCCCCACCCTCTCCCCTTAGATATGCAGTGTACAAGACATAGTCACCTGGATGTTTTAATTGCGTCGATCCATCTTTTGTATTCTTCTAATGATGAAACAGCAAAGTAGTGCTTGTGATCTCTCTCCTGCTGGTACTCTGCAAATAGGCAACACAAACTTATAAAGAAAAATACACTTGTAGCACGTGAATAATGGCTAATCGCTAGAGTTTCAGCATTTTTCTATTCAACATGATCTTAACTATCTACTGCCTATACACTTTAAAATACACTTACCATAAGTTTATGCAATGAAAGTGTTTCATTACACAAATTCTGCTTAATAAGCCCATCGCTCTGCCTGATATGAGAAAATACAATCTGTTTAAGGGACCATTAAGCATGTGTACAGTCAAAGAATTGTTAGCTTGTCAATCACTATTGACACAGAATGTACGAAAAAAATATCTCTTTTTGTATACGAGAATCACTAATGTTTAGAAATGAAGAAAAAAATAACTCTTTGGTTGCTTTCTTGCCTCTCTGCATTGTAACTTGTTTGCCACATATGCATTTTTGCACAAAACAATAGGCAACACTTGAGGGAAGGATTGCTTTGTACAGCACAATGGCTTTGCAAAATTACCCATTGCTGTTTATGAGGTCCATGACAAATGTTTGTACACCTGTAGAAATTAATCTTGCTCTGGAAACCGTTAAATCTTCTTGATGAATTTGGTATATCTATCCCATGATAAACATACATGTAATGTGGCAGTGGCATTGGGAGATTATTTGTATGGCATACAAAGAATTACTGTTTATATCAAATAAGAAAAATAAGAATTCTATTAATAATAATTCTACTCGTACCATATCAAATAACCTTTTAAAAAGTCATTAAACTACTTGAATTGTTGATTAATTTTCCTCAGAACGTATGGCAAAAAGAAATCACAGATATCATTGCAATAATTCCATTGTCACGATTAATACAATCTTGATTACCACTATCTTTTAGACTGATTTTATATGTACTTACAAATATTCAATTGTTTTAATAATTCAATGTCACCGTGGAGGGTTAGAATGAACATAAAGCCGAAATCTGACAATATGCTATTTACAGTCCGTTGTCATTAAACGGCTGGTTTAGGTCTACTTTCCGGCAGCCGATCACAGCCTGTGATATTTCACATACTTTTTTCCTTTAGCTTCCGCTTACCGGTATATTGTTTGATTTGGGCTTTCTGTTCATTCTTGTGATTTACTCTGATGAATACAAGACTACAAAACTCAAGTACTGGTATGTCTGTTTTTGTTCCTAATCTTCAATTCTGCAGTACCAATCATCTCTTAACTACAGAACGTATTAACATTACTCACCTAATGAGAAGACATAGCGGCCATTGTCCATAGGCTCCTGCCTAATTGTA
Source organism: Strongylocentrotus droebachiensis (assembly GCA_035222895.1). Classification (NCBI taxonomy): domain Eukaryota; kingdom Metazoa; phylum Echinodermata; class Echinoidea; order Camarodonta; family Strongylocentrotidae; genus Strongylocentrotus; species Strongylocentrotus droebachiensis. Next base: position 5,451 of record JAVYIG010017650.1, on the reverse strand, counting down.
CATCTTTCTAATAGCAATGCCCCAAGGGGCTGAAAATATAATTAGAAAAGAATAATTTATTCACTTTAAATGAATTTTTAACAGTTGGAGAGTATGGTACTACCTTGTTTGCATCACATTACAAATTATTTTCACCCCCCCCCCCCCCTACCCCACCACCCCTGAAGAAAATAATTCATGAGTGTGGTTAAAGTGACGTAAATTACAAATAATCATCACAATAGCCTCATTTATATCCTTGTACATTGACTGAAAACATGCAATTTTTGAAAAATCATGTTGGAATTATCCCCCCCCCCCCCTACCACCCCTGAAGAAAATAAGTCATGAGTGTGGTTAAAGTGATGTAAATTACAAATAATCTTCACAATTGCCTCATTTATATCCTTGTACATTGACTGAAAACATGCAATTTTTGAAAAATCATGTTTGAATCATTCACACATGAGTAGATACTAGATACACAATAAAATCTGCATAGTATATTTTTTCTTGCATTAGGAAAGGCTGCCTCCCATAGCTGAGACTTTCATGTTTGTGAAAATATGTGGATTTCTATTTCAGTATCTTCTATTCAGTGTACATGATAGGCTCAAAGACATTGTCATTGTATATATATTCTAGTTGAAACAAAAGTCTTAAAGCGGCGGCCCTCTGCACTAGTTTGGCCAGGAGGGATTAGAGGGGTTAGCGACTTAGCGTGGTCACTGACAGGTGGCTATCTCATCAACTCAGCTCTCGATTAACATAAGAAAAAGAGGATCATAGGGGACCAACGGGCACTGCTTAGGCATTGTTTTCTACATGTATATAGAGGGAGCAAGTAGCTGCAAGTAGTACAGTGGGGCTTTAAAGGAGCTATTGAATTCACAGAGGCATATAACGCTAAGAAAAAGAGGATTTATTATCACTGCTCTATTCTTAGATGTGTCTCTATAATTTATAAAATGTATTTCAACAGGTAGCCTTACAAATAAAAGCACAATAATCTCACATCAATTGTCCTGCTTGTTTCATGGATTCTAAAGTAGAAGAGAAAGTTGGATTTCAGTCGGAACAATCTTTCCCTGTAACCTGGTTAAGGATAAGAAACACAAAAATATACTGTAAGCAGTAAGAAACATGATAAGGAAATCAATATTTATAAGCCAAAAATCACATTAATATTGGTCAATCCTCAATAACAAAAACTTCATAAACACATTTTACTTTGGCAGGGTTAAGAGACTCAAAGGCTATCTATCTAGTGCCGCTACCCAACAAATTAAGGCATCAGTTTGATTTTTTTCTTTGCACAACTGATCGTTTTCTTCTTCATCCTCTTCACCTCCTCCTGATCCTTCTCAATTTTAGTCTCCTTCTCTGTCTTTTCCTTCTCCTCCTTCTTCTTCCTCTTTTTCGCCCCTACCTATGCTTTCCTCATCATCCTCTTTTTCTGCAGCATCTTCATTTTCCTACTTTTTCTCGTCCTCTTCCCCTTCCTCTCCATTCTCTTTTATCTTCAGCTTCCTCTATGTTTTCTTCTTTCTTTCTTGCTCACCTCCTTCCCTCTTCTTTTACCTCCTCATACCTCTTGTGTTCGTCTCTTTCGAAAGGTCTGCTAAGAACTATAACTGGAATAACTTGGCGTGACGAGAGTATAGATTAGATCTATATACTAGATTTGTGTATTTCAGGGGTTATACTATTTGGTTCATAGTCATATGCTTTCTTCTTATTGAAGGTCGTCATACTTTCTCTCTCTCTCAATTTCCGATATTCAATCATAGACTAGATCTAGATCTATTCCACATCAATGAAACAGTGAAAGTCAAACTTTTAATCAAACTTAGCTTAGTCAGACAATGATTTTCTTTATTTTTGTTCTTTTCAACCTTAAAAGTTTATAAATTATTTCCACGTTACATGTAATTCATCTGTCTTAATTGAATATGTACTATAGTATACCTAGAATCTTTATCTGTAAAGGACAAAAAAGCATGTCCGTAGCTAGAATTAGGCGTAGCGACAAAAAAAAAATATTCATCAATACGTGGGACTGAAGAAGTGCAGAGTATAAAACTTACTTTCTCGACGACGTCGTTGCTGTCTGTACCATAGTCTTCCCTCGACATCTGGTAGTGTACAAGCGAGAGTAAGTAGTTCTTGATCACTGTATCTCATGACGTAAGTTCAGAAAACGGTCTTTGATCATAATTTATTTCAAACTTCGATAACAAAATTCCAGGAAGGGTGTTTTGTTTTTTTCCATTGGTTTGTCAATCTGCATTCCTACAAAGTTGAAGAGCGCCATCTATAGTTTTAAACGTAAAACAACGGAGGCCAGCGCCAGTGGCGAGTGCAGAGTTCAGTGTTTGAAGGGGCTACTGTCATTACTAAGCTCTACGGGGGAGGAGAAGGGGGGGGGGGGGGGGGGGGGGTAAAGGAAAAAAATAAAGAAATCAGAGCATTAATTTTGTTGTTTTAAATTGTACCTGCATATCCAACGTTGCATTTTATTTGGAAACGGCAATTAAAAAAAAAGAATAATAGTGGGGGCATTTTCTCGAAACCGTCATCAGCCTAACTTCTTGGACATCCCATTAAAACGTGTTATAGAATTCTTAGGGATGTCCCTACTTAGACTTATGACGGTTTTGAAAAACTGGCCCTGTTTTCATATAAATTTACTTACAAACAAACTTAATTTGTTTTCGGAGACTGGACAACATTACTCTGAGGGCTGTTGGGTCGGGGAGTAGGTCACCTCTCGCTGGGGTGCGAGAGGTCCCGAGTGAGACTCGATCCCTGACAACTAGCCCCAAATTTGTTGGGTCGGGGGAATTAAATGACATAATTCCCTACAACAACTTACAATGAAATTAATACATTCAAAAGTCATTAACAACACATCATGTCCTAAAATTAACATATTCCAATCCAATAATTTGCAAATTCATAACAGGGCTTACAAAGAAATTGGTGATCATGGGTGCTCAACAAAAGAAAAAAATTGTTTCTAATAAAAGGACTCTATACTATGTACTAATAATACGTGAGAAAAGTGTCAATAGTAATTTTCATGAGAAACACAAAAATAATAAGAATAATAATAAGATAATAATAAAAACTGCGTCTTCAATCGACCTGCTGTTTAGAAATGCAAACATTATTCAAACGCGAATACACCATTTCATTATTATGTTCTTCCGTCACTCCCCGGCCCCCACCCCCTTCCTCTCTCTCTCTCTCTCTCTCTCTCTCTCTCTCTCTCTCTCTCCTCCCTCCTCCCTCTCTCCCTCTCTCCCCCTCTCTCCCCCTCTCTCCCCCTCTCTTTCTCTCTCTGCTTCACATTATGATGGAATCCCGTCAATATTACCTGTTAAACAGACGACCAAGTTGTGTAAAAAGGGCGGGTTATATCCACCTCTCAGGTGCGTACAATCACGGCAATGTTGACACTGTCTGGTGTGAAAACAAAGCTCCTATTTGTTCAGGTTCTGGATGTTCGACTTGGGTCTCTATCGCCAGAGGAAGGTCTGCATGCCGATGCAATTCACAAGACCGCCTGTACCCTTGCAGTCGTGTCACTTCATATAATATTCAAAGGCGTCATCGCTTTGCATGGCGAAGTCAAAAATGATCCCCCCCCCCCCCAAAAAAAAGACCCCCTTTTCAGTAAAACAAAAACAGGAACAAATACCATATCCTTTGCTTATACCGAGTACGCAAAAAGTACCCTACTTGCATTTATTTAGCGAGATAAGTACACACACATTCACAGGTACGTTTGGCAACATCGTGAAAACATAACCGTTTTATCCTGAAATGTATTGCTCTTTCAAAAAAGCATGCCCTTTTTAATAATACTAAATATTTTCAATGTTTGTGATTCAACTTCCTCGAATTTTAAGTATCCATTTTCTACGAGAACAAAGTATTACCGATGGGCCCCCCCTGTTTCATTGCATTACGATTTCCTCAGAGTTGGGACATTTCTTTCAGCCCGGTAATGGGAAGTTTATCAAACAGGCCTACAGATACCATTATGCTGATGAAATAATGATAAAAAGCAGATGAAAATAATAAAACTCATGAAGTGCTAAAGACTTCGAAGAAAAAAAAATCACCCTAACGCAATTCCATTTCTATTTCATTTTTGTGTAAAAGGTGCGGATAGTAGAATAAGATATTACAAACTCCAGGAATGATTTCTAAAGGTACAGGGTATTCAAATTGCCCTTGGGTTGATTTCTCGAAAGTCTTTGCAATCGTGTTGAAGCATCCTTTTGCCTCCGTCTCTAAACCACATTTAAGAAGGATGCCATAGAGTTTTTGGAAAGAGGGGAGACAAGAATGATTCCCATATTCTCATATTCTCATATGATGCATATTTCCACGCATGAGTGATTAAAAGCAATTGGAAGGAAGGAAACCAAAAGGACATTTGGCGGGCGGTATCTGAATTCCGAGAGAAAAAAAAATCACATTTCTAGAAAGTTCAGTTTCTGCCCTTTCATATGACACCTCAATCAGGAAAAATGAGCAAGGAATAACAAAGTTCTTTTTGTTTAAAGTGAGGCTTGCATTTCCATAATTTGATTTTAAAAGTTCGTTTTCACTGCTTGCCTTATACCGTAGCAACAAGTAGAATTGACAAAAGACTTAACTCCGTTTCATCGACAATCAGCCATGCATGAAGTCTTTTGTCTATGTTCCAAATTCCAGGGATGCGGTCCTTTTTTCAGAAAACAAGATCAGCGCCAAGATGAAAAAAAAAAAAAAAAAAAGAGTAATTTATACGTAACAGTTTGCAATAAAGTTTGTAAAATGTTGTTAGTGCTGTTTGTTTGCTTTTGAGGGCGGGCTATCGTTTCTACCGTATATAGAGATATAGAGAAAGAAGAAAACTATGGGTAGGCATATACAAATCGTTTTGATGGGTCAGTGGGAAAGAATTATGATAAAAATGAGGAGAGAACAAAGGAAAAAATTCAAATGAAGGAGTATTGATGAAGAATAGAGGGTCAGTGAAAAAGTAAGACAACATCATTCATAGCAAATAAAACAGGTTTACTGATTAAGAAAGAGAAGGGAAATGGAGGCAAACATCGTATAAGATAACACAAAAAGCGAACAGACTAAACCCTTTGCACAATACACTTATTTTATAGATCAAGGACCTCATGACCTGTCATGTCCCAGAATAGCGCGTACATGTTGCCTTTGTAAATAAAAAGGATATTACATGTGTTTCATCACCAAGCATACGTTCCATGTCAAATCAAACTGTGACGTCATCAAAGCCGCTCTAGGGGGTGTTTCACAAAGATTCTAAGTCTAACTTAACTCTAGGTTTGACTTAAACATTATGGAGAGCCATTTGTAGCCTTAAAATAAAATATATTCAAAAGCAAAAACTCAAGTATTTTAGACTTTTCATAAATTCGACATCAAGAAAATGAAATCTCC
>JAVYIG010017649.1:0-25040 GCA_035222895.1 Strongylocentrotus droebachiensis | reverse complement strand
AATATTGTGATGTGCAGGATGTTGAACTTTGTTATTCACATGATTAAAGAATAAAGTGTGAACTTAGCTTAGCTTTACATCCTATGCGAGGGATTTTTTTTTTTTGGGGGGGAGGGGGGTTAATGCTGCAATTTTTTTAATTTGTTTTACTTAATGAATATAATTAGACCAACAATCATGATTATGATGATACTGATCTAATTTAATAATAACATAAATAATAACTATAATAAGCATGATAACAATGATAATACTAACAATAAAGATGATATATTGATATGAACATGAAAGTGATATTTATGATAAATTATATAGATCTTGATTTAATTATAATTAGTGAAGTAATTTTTATTAATATTAGGATGATTATATTATTTTAAACTATCATCATTGCTTTGTGTTGATACGTGTATATGCTCATCACATTTTCTTTTCCTTGACTCTCTGATCTTCTTTTCCAAAGTATCCTTCACCCACATTTTACTCTCATGTCACCCCCTCCCCCCCTCCTTGACTCTCTCTCTCTGATTTTTTTCTCTCTATACATTCACTCTGTCTTTTGCTCTCTCTCTCTCTCTCTCTCTCTATCTCACTCATTGTTTCTTTAATCTCTATCTCTCTATCTCAATCTTCCTTTCTTGCCTAATTCAACCCCCTCCCCCCCTGCAACATCGCAGACCGTAAATAATTTTGACTGAATGACAAAAAGTATCCACACAAGGACAAAAGCATCATCATATTCAATTTGTATAATATTGATAACAGTACTGAACATTATCATAACTTGCACATTTGACACATAATAAATGCATGTAGTTATTATTTTACGTTTTCCAGCTTTTCTTCATTAACAGCATTTCATGAGATACTATGTCATTAACCTTTCTCTTCTTATTCTGAGTTGCACATCCATTGAGTATGCAGTGTAACAATAAAGTTATGCGTGCACATACTAATCATGTGTATCAATGTCAACCACATATATGTACATACATTAGCTTTGAATAACTATCAACATACATATACCGGTAAACAAAACATAAATATAAAGTATGCAATACATGTACGTACACAAATCTTCAGCATTATATCATTTTTCTAAGGAACAGATAAATTCCAATATAAATTAATATGAAACCGTGTCAAAATCGTCACAATATTAAGACAAACTGGTATTTCTTGCAAAACAAAATATCTAGTTGAAAAATTTCTTTCGCTCACGTTTTAATACCAAGCTACTTGTAAATATAGGCAAATAATAGGAAGATTTGTGCAAGAACTTAGATAGAAGTGTGATTAAAGCAATGAATATTCAAATAATGATATATTGACCATGATAAACATGCTCAAATAAAAATAGAATATCACCTCTTCATTGATTTATACACTTATACAAGTGATTTTGATACATGAATATAAAAACAAGTGAATTGGTGTTCTGTTAATACAGCTTTTAAAAAAAACCTATAAGAATTTACCACTTTTACGAGTCATTGGAAAAATGACAAACTATTCTTACTGCCTTCATCGCAAGGGATTTTGAAACATACATGTAGAATTGTAGATATATGTTAATACAACTCAAAATATAAGAATTATCTACCAAGTGACATACTATTCTTGCAGTGCATCACAAGTGATTGTGATACATGAATTATAGGAAGCGAGATGGATGGCTCAGTCGGTAAAGCGTCTGCCTGTCAAACCAAAGATCTCTGGTTCGAATCCCATGCACCCAGGCGGATGACTGAAGCCTGCGTTGTGTGTAAACGTGACCTTCCCCTTGTTTCATAGACACAGGCTATGTTAAGTGGAAAACAATCCATCCCTCGGATAGGACTTTAAATGGAGGCCCCGTGTACAGGAAAGTCACACCCTTGCACTATTCGTATAAGAGTAGGAGGAAACCCCGGTGTAGTGGTCCACCCGCATACCCCAATCAGGCAAAGTATATATATGGCATCAGCAAGAATCTTCAGTATTGAAGGAGGCAGAATGGCAGATTATCTTGAAGAAGAAGAAAAAAAACAAGTGGATTGGTTTTCTGTTAATTTACAACATCGAAATAGAAGATTTCTCTACCAAGTCACATACCGTACTATTCTTGCAGTACACCGCGATTGGTTTGAATACTTAAAAAGATTAATATATGGTAATGATACTTGAAATTAAACAAGTTCTGTTAATACAGCTCGAATTATAAGAATTCTCCTTAACCTCCACAAGCTATTGGCAAATTGGAAAAGTGACATACTATTTGTGCACTACAATGTACATCGCAAGTGATGTTTATACATGAATATGATATAAGTTTTCATACAGCTCGAATTGTGGTGGAGTGAGATTAAGAATCCATATATTGTCGGTCTATTTCGCTTGCAAAATTGTAATGACTTTGCGATCATTTGCCCGTTTTGTAAACAAACTTGGATGGTATTGGTAGATGCTCTACAGCTAGTGACCTGACTGACTTCAATGTTATTTCGGGGTCACAGATACCTTAATTATGTCAGACGTTAAACGAGTTTAAACCAGAACAAATTTACATTACTGTGAATGAATTATAGCCCTACTCCGTACTCTAGCCTACTCTAGCTCTGCTCTGTAGGTTAATGCAATTCAGGTACAATTTTAGACACCTAAATTGCAGTAATACTAAAACACAATAAATATCACATCTACACATCATATCGTATTGGTACGAACATGATTCGATTTATTGTCTAAACATGGCATCATGCCACTATTTGCCAAACAAAGGCCATGCAAGTGCTAGTGCATACATACAGCTACATAGCCCACCTTGTTGTTGTGCATACATCGTCACTCATTGCATCGTCTGCTTTGGTTGCGATGACACTTTCTGGACGATTCTTCAGCTCTTTCCATAGGGTGGAACACTCTAAAAACTGATTGAAGTTTTTCTCTAAAAAGGGAATAACTCGTTCATGGGTTTCGATTGCGTGCATGAAACAGTAAAAGAAGTTTTCCCCTCAGAATCATCAGCTTCCGACGCAATGATGAAGACATGTACGCGTCCATCTTGTACAGTGAAGGTGATTTGCAACGAGTGATGCGATTGGTCGAGAGAGGATTCACCCTTCCAAATCGGATGAAACGCGCAAGCTGGTTGGCTTACGATCATGCTGAAAAAATAAATATTTTTCTCGGTTTTTTTCAAATTACTAAAAAATGTTCCATTTTCACGCTTGTCGAGTTTGAGACAAGACATTTATAATATTTATACATAATATCTGAGAATATAAGGTAGTTGTCTAACGGTGGTCACAAGAAATCGACTTTTTGGGCTTTGCATCCCGGTCTATATGTCTAAGCGTTGTAACGGAACTTCACAGCCCTGCATGAAACCAAAAAGCAGAAAACAAGCTCTCCATCGCATTCCATATCAGAGCAGGGGCGTACGCAGGGGGGGGGTTTTGGGGGTTCAAACCCCCCCCCTTTGGTATTTTTATGTATGTAAACCCCCCTAAAAAAACCTAAAACCCCCCCCCCCTTTGTTTTTTTTTGTTTTTGTTTTTGTTTTTTTTATTATTAAAAAAAAAAAAAAAAAAAAAAAAATTATACCCACGCGCGGCTAACCTAAATAAGGTGACCTTACCCCCCCCCCAACGACCAAAAATGTCAAATTATGAAATTTCGAGACCAAAAAAAAAAAAAAAACCGTCCGCTTCCCCCCCCCCCCCCCCCCCCCCCCCCCCCCCCCCCCCCCCCCCCCCCCCCCCCCACTGAGCGACTTTTCGGCTGGCTGAGTCGTTGCGATTTTTTTTGACCTCCAAAAAAAAAAAAAAAAAGTGTCCGCTTACCCCCCCCCCCCCCCCCCCCCCCCCCCCCCCCCCCCCCCCCCACTGAGCGACTTTTCGGCCGGCGCGATTTTCAAATTTTCGGGAGCAAAATATTTTAAAACCCCCCCCTTGAAAAAATCCTGCGTACGCCGCTGTATCAGAGTGTTATGGGAAAGAAGGGATATCGAAGGAGTTATATTGGTAGATTGGATGATAAAGATGTCTTTTGCCACCCTGGTATAGAAGTGTCGAAGTGTTGAAACTATATAAGAAAAAGATATACCACCATCGGGCACTATGACCACAGGGGCAGTCGAAAAATCAGCACGTTTTGTTTGGCTCATTGGAGTTTGTCACGGTCAATGCATATTGTTTCCAGTTTATATCTCGACTGGATATCATAAGAGTATGGCTGTTTTGGGGGAACCGAACTTGTCTGTTTTGTAAGTGGAGTTGATTATCACACCTCCATTCAGGCAAGCACACCCATCGACAGGTGGTATCTAGTCTCCAAACTAAGACCCTAGCTGTTCAAAAACAATAGTGGCGTATCCATTACACAGGGTGAATTTGAGGAACACCTAGCCCCATGGGCGTCAATCCTTACGTAATACTTATTGTTCAGGGGGATGAATGAATAGATCACCCCCCCCCCCCCCCCTGAACAATAGGCATCAATTACAGATTCACGCCCATGCCTAGCCCTGCTGGACCCCTCTCCCTATGCTGGCCAAGAAACTGATTCAATTCAATGCTTTCCGTTAAATATTATTGGTAATTGCGATTTCTTTTTTTTTTTTTTTTTTTTTTTAGGGGGCACCCTCCTCCCCCCCCCCCCATGTCCATCTATGTGTAGATACTCTGAGAGGTCCAGCCTGCCTATGTGGTCTATTTTATAAAGTGTATACTGATTAAAAATAACTTGTATTCTTGGAAACTCCATATTTAAATACATGTGTGTGTCCTTCTTCAAACTTCATATCAAACCAGCCACAATCATTTTTTCTGAGTTCTTGCTATAAGTTATCCGCAACGGGGGCACTAATTGTTTACCATCGGATCTCATTGTTACACTCTATATATATCAGCTAACATATTTAAACGTTATGCATAACTTGACAATGTAAAATATTGCCCGAGGCTTGTCTGACATAACAACACGTAATGTATACAGACTTGATTCCAAGTATTGTAGTTTATTTATTAATAATATAGCTTAATGGAATAACTCGTCATCAGGTCCCCAGGAAAGAAACATTCATAAATTTGAATATGCTAGTAAACTGGTCTATCAACAAGATTTAATCCAGTAGATACAATTATTTTACAAAACAATATTTCAAGGGCGGTATCCAGTATGTTCCTGTAGACTAGCTCAGCCTAGCCTATAGATTCGGTCCCGATTATTTTGGTTCCCACGAGTGCTACTGTGATGATAATTTCATTTCTTAGATGATATTACACTTTGTTGATGTGAGCGTGTTACGCGAAAAACTCAAGGTAGCACAGAAGAAACGGTGAATGAAGTAAGAAGTCGATATTTACAGACTTATCTTGTCTATATCTAAAACATGGTCTCTGTTTGGATCAGAAAATAATAAGCTCATGTTTCATCTATAACAGCATAATGGAATGATCCAGAATTATCACTGTAGGATCCATTTATACATCGTTTGCATCGCAGCATGGTACTTGCAACCGTGCCAAATACTGAATCGAATTTCAGCTTATTCTCATACAGTCATGTAGGCATATAAGTGAGTCGATACAGCAAAACTTTTTAGTACAAAACATGGCTCATGTCAGCTTTCAACGTTATTTTAGCAGCTACATGGAGGTCTTTTAATTTATACCACCCTGGTATTTCATAATTTCAGATCTCATCTTGAAGGCGATGTTAGAGAAATTCAAAAAATTATTCTATACCCGTCCAACGGAAAATCTGAATTTCTTATTAGGCCATTTAAAAAAATATACATGTTTAGCGTCCCCGCCCGCTTCCTTTTTGGGGGCCGCCTCCTATTTTTTTGTTTTTGTTTTTTTTTTGAATTTTTTTTTTTGATTTTTTTTTTTTTGAAAGAAAAAAACATGAAAAACACTGCTAAAATGGCTCATTTCTGATTTTTTTTTAAAAAATTGTTGGCGGCCATCTCGAAAAAAAATAGCCCCGACTGTCAGGGAAAATGTACCGAGCGGCCATTTTGAGCGGCCATTTTGAAATAAAAAATAAAAAATAAAAAGGGCCTCCTCCTTCCTATTTTTCAAAAAAACAGGACGCTAAACATGTTTTTTTTTTTTATTTGGCCTAAGGTGGATGTTGCGCCATGGTTACACCTGATGCCATATGCAGTATGCTACATCTAGTTCTTGATTCCCTGCTTCGTGGAGTTTAAATGTGACACATGTTATTTCATTGATCTGTGTTTTTTTTTTTACCTTTTAACGAAATTTCATTCATTTTGATAAATTAATTTCTAATCAGTATGCAGGGAAAGGCGAATGAAATCAGAGGAGGATTACACGAAATGTGTCACGAAATGATTGTTTAAAGTAGTGAGCAAAATGAGCAATGTTTGAGAGACGTTGGATGTATGCTTGAGACTCTGATCGGTTTACTAACACAAATATGGATACTTCAGCTTCCTAAGCCCCCCCCCCCCCTCCCCCCCCCCCCTTCCCCCATACCCCTCACCCCCTTCTCCCTTCGCGGTTCATATGTCGGTGTAACATTCTAATTCGAAGCTTTTAGTTGAAAGGACATACATGTAGATGCATGTAGTCGTACATAATTATAAGTCTGTGGCGTATCCATAAATAATGTGGGATGGAATCCTCTCCGGAAAAGGGGCAGCGACTGGATGTAGTTTGACAGTCCCGCGTACTAAGGACCAACTGCAATGTTTTTTTAACGGAATGGGGCGTACCCCGACTCAACTCAATACTGGATACGCCATCGACAGGTCTTGTTGTGTAATCCCACACACATTCTGCTCCAGACAATACGATTTTTCGAACGATTAGAGGAATTAAGTCGGATTGAGGCGGAGACATAAGATCACAAAGCGTCTTGAGTCAATGTTCGTAATATAATCGGCAAACAAACGTAGACGAATATACGTTTTCTGATCAAGATTAAAGAGAAGGTTGCTTTCTGGGAAAGTTGAAAAAATATTTTGTAAGCTCTTCAGTCTTGTTATGTTAGTGTGGAAGAGTATCCTAGAAAAAATGTCCCCTGATAAGGGAGGCTCTTCAAATAACCTCATGCAGAGGTTCTGTGGTTACGTCGCCGGACTGTGAACCACAAGGTACGTGGTTCGAAATCGTGTTACAGCACTAAGGCACTAAACCTCTTTTGGTCAGACGGTAATCTACATTTGCCACACTCGACCCAGGAGAGGTAAAATGGGTATCTGGTAGGAATTGATTCCTTGAAAAAAAAATATGCCAGAGCACTTTAATGGGAGCCATGCTTAAGCCGGGTGATTATATTATTGTGGGGTGCCAGGAGTTTCAAGTGTGACAGACATGAGCGTTATACAAGAACTCACTATTATCATCATTATTATTATTATTGTCATTGATATTGTTATCATTATTATTATTTGTATTATTATTATCGTTATCACCATCATCAGGATTAATATCATTATTATTATTGTATTCGAAATATGACAAGTATGTGCTAATGTTTGTGGACCACAACTTCATACCACGTGTTTGTGTAGTCCCATGTACACATTTCTTTGTGCGTTACATGTTACTTTTAGCAAGACTGAGCAATTTCTCATCATATTGATGATTTTAACACTTCCTATCATACACCAATACGTATGTGCTACATGATCAACCTTTTCCACTCGCTTCTACACAGTTTCGTTCACAATGAAACTGCATGACCCGAACTCAACTTTATCTTTAAAAGACATTGGGTGTTATAACAAAGGTCGCTTACATATCAAAAGCGTGACGATATATCGTGATGGTATCAAGATCATTGGATAGTTGACAAACAAACCCATCAAATTGTGACAATATCTTGTTTATGAGACTTACAAGTTATAACACTGTACTGCCTATTCAGATAGAGGGCGACAGGACTGAATAAAAGACACACACTTCATGTCAGCCATCTTTGTACACATGTGAGTTATTCCAGCCTTGTAATTAGGGACAAACCATAACATGGTGGCAGCTGGTGTTTGTAACCCACTCATTGGAAGTCTTGCCATGATTTACCAAGGACTTCACACAATTTGTTAGCTTATCTAAGCTGTACTTGGAAGGTCAAATGTGCAAATCGAACTGAAGTTTTCTACGGTGGCCCCACATGCTTAACTTTGTGTGAGTGACTGCACAGCTGTTGTCACTGTTCTACGACTACGGTAAGCTTGTGATTTTCTCTACTGTGCTTGTGCTTATATAATAGTCAAGATGCCTGATGAGCGAAGTGATAGTAGTGATGTGGCCAGTAATGTGTTCAAAAGGCCGAACATAAACCCTCCTGCTCACCTGAGGGTATCTGATGGAGATGCGATTGAGGGATGGAAGATGTGGAAACAGATGTGGGACAACTACTGTGTGCTCACAAATCTATCTTCTCAACCTGAGGAATACCAAACTGCTCTGCTCCTTCATAGTATTGGACCGGATGGAGTAAGAATCTACAATGGCATGAAGTTTGCCAGTGATGAAGACAGCAAAAAGTGTCACCTTATCCTGGAGAAGCTGAATTCCCACTTTCTTGGGGAAAGAAGGGAATTTTTTGAGCGGTTCAAATTTAATCGCAGGAATCAGGAAGGGGAGAACATTGAACAATACGTCACTGTGCTGAGAACCATGAGCAAGTCATGTGGTTTTTGTGAATGTATGAAGGACAAGCTACTGATGGACAGACTGTTATTAGGTGTGTCAGATGACAGCATGCGGGAGAAAATGATGGGAATCCCAGACCTCACTCTGTCCAAAGCCATTGACATATGCAAAGCTGTAGAAGCGGCGTCATTGCAGATGAAAGCTCTCAAGAATGAGGAGGTAGTCTACAAGGTCTACAAGAAGGTCAGCACTGGTGCATCTCATTACTCTAAAAGGCCTGGCAAGAGCAGTGGTAAACTGAAGGATGCAACTGACCCAAAACGTTGCAAATTTTGCTGCAAAATGCATGAAATGAAGAAGGAGAAGTGCCCTGCTTGGGGCCGCACATGCATGGCATGCAAGCAAAAGAACCATTTCAAAGGATCTGAGGTTTGCAGAGCTTCAACCATACACTGCGTGGATGATGATTCTAGCTCGTCGTCAGGTGAGAGCATTGGCTCTGTCACCGTACAGAATATCAATGCGGTTGATGCCAACAATCGTCCTGTTTTCTGCAAAATGCTGCTCAACGACACAGAGGTTGAATTCCAAGTGGACTGTGGTGCTACAGTGAGTCTACTCCCACAGAAGTATGTTGTTGCTCACAACGACATAAGAAAGGAAGCAGTGCAGCTTCAAATGTGGAACAAATCAACAGTCACTGCAGTAGGAAAGTGCAAGATTAAGACGAGGAATCCTGTTAATAACAAGAAATATGTTGTTGATTACGTGGTGGTTAAAGAGAACCTGACTCCTCTCCTGAGCAAGAAGGCAGCAGAGAAGATGAACCTCATCACGATCAATTATGATAACTTTGAACAGATATATGTTGCGACTTCAAAGGATCTTGCAGAGTATCCCGACGTCTTCTCATCCTCCAAGATTGGCACACTCCCGGGAGACCCAGTCCATCTCTACCTTGACGACAATGTAAAGCCCAGTATTCGACCTGCTAGGACCATTCCTGAATCCTTGAAAGATACTGTCAAGGCTGAACTGGATGAGCTAGAGAGAAAAGGGGTCATAGACGTCATCACTGATCCTACGGACTGGGTGAGCCAACTTTCGGTAGCGACACGGAAATCGGGCAAGGTTCGTCTGTGCCTGGACCCACGACCTTTGAATGTGGCATTGAAAAGGGAACACTTTCCCCTTCCAGTGCTAGATGACATTCTACCCTCACTAACTGATGCCTCTACCTTTTCTGTGTGTGACCTGCGTAATGGCTATCTTCATTGTCCCTTAGATGAGGAATCCAGCCTGCTCACAACATTTGCTACACCATGGGGTAGGTACAAATGGAAGAGGCTTCCTTTTGGACTAAAGGCGAGCAGCGAGATCTTTCAGAGACGTCTACACCAAGCGCTAGATGGCCTAGATGGAGTCCGCTGTGTGGCCGACGACATCATTATCTGGGGTTCTAGTGAACGGGAGCATGATGATCGACTGGAAAGCCTGCTCAAGAGATGCCAGGAATTGGGCATCGTTCTCAATGCGGAGAAATGCCAGTTCAAAGTCACAGAACTTACCTTCCTCGGACATGTTGTGTCCAACAGAGGAATGAAAGTGGACCCCTCAAAAGTCAAGGCGATCCGTGAAATGGATCCTCCCAAGTGTAAAGATGACGTACATCGACTCCGTGGCATGGTGAACTACTTATCTCGGTACTTACCACATCTCACAGAAGTTCTGCAGCCAATCAATGACCTGACCCACAAAGATGTTGCATGGACATGGGATGAAATCCATGAGCAATCATTCAAGAAGGTGAAAGAACTCTTGACCCAAGCACCTCTGCTCAAGTACTATGACCAAAAGAAGCCCTTGGTCATCCACGCCGATGCAAGCGCTCATGGAATTGGGGCTGCTATGATGCAAGATGGTCAGCCTGTTGCTTATGCTAGTCGTGCGTTGAGTGATGCAGAGTCGAGATACGCAGTTATCGAAAAGGAGATGCTCGCCATTGTGTTTGCTCTAGAAAAGTGGCACCAGTTCACATTTGCACGAGAGGTGACTGTCTACAGCGATCATAAGCCACTAGAATGCATCGTGAAGAAACCCCTTGATAGGGCGCCGAAGAGGCTTCAAGGCATGCTCCTCCGTGCCATGGCATACAACATCGAGGTGAAGTATCTGAAAGGAAAGGAGAACCACTTGGCCGACCCCCTTAGTCGTTCATGTCTACCGTATGAAGGAGGACAAGAGGAGTTTGAAGTGGTCAACTCGATCACACACCTGATGCTCCCCGATGACAGGGTTCAGGAGATAAGGAGACACACAGCTGCTGATGAGACTCTAAGAATGTTGAAAGACACCATACTCGAAGGATGGCCTGATCACAAGTCTCAGCTTTCATTGCAACTCACACCATACTTCAACATTAGAGATGAACTGACTGTCAGTGATGGTGTTATCTTCCGTGGTGAACGTCTCGTAATACCTAAGCAGATGAGGGCTGAAATCAAACGTGATCTACATGTTGGTCACAGTGGTGTCGAAGGAACCCTCAGAAGAGCAAGAGAACTTGTCTACTGGCCTAGAATGAATCAAGAGATCTCAGAGTACATTCAGACATGTGAGACATGCCAGGAACATTCAATCTCCCAAGCAGCGCTCCCTTTGATGTCTCACGAAATACCTGATAGACCTTGGGAAAAGATTGGAATGGATCTCTTTCACTACGACGGTGACACATACCTTATCACTGTGTGCTATCACTCAAACTTTTGGGAGATAGACAAGCTTTACAAAAGCACTGCAACATCTGTGATAAACAAACTGAAGGTCCACTTTGGGAGATATGGCATTCCAGATATCATCATCAGTGACAATGGTCCTCCGTTCTCATCACGGGAATTTGGCACCTTCATCAAGGAATGGGGAATCACATACAATCCGATCTCCCCATACAACAGCAAGAGTAATGGCAAAGTTGAATCTGCCGTCAAGTCTGCCAAAAAGATGATGAAGAAATGTAAACAGACAGGAGACAGCAGGAATCTAGCCCTCTTGAACATCAGGAATACACCAACGCAGGGTATGGACAGCAGTCCAGCACAGAGGTTTCTGGGACGACGCACAAAGACCCTGACACCTACCATGCGCCCACTCCTTCAGCCCAGAGGAAGCAGCAAGAATGAGATGAAACAAATGAAACTCATTCAAGCAAAACAGGCAAAATACTACAACAGGCGAACCAAGGAGCTGCCTGTTCTTGAGGATGGTGATACAGTACGCATGAAACCATTCCAGCCAGGACGCGACAAATGGCAGAAGGCCAAAGTCCTACAGAAACTAGACGAGAGATCTTATGAGGTGATCTCTGGTGGACATACATACCGGAGAAACCGAGAGCACCTTAGAGCAACAAGGGAATCCCCAGACAGTGAGATTTCCATCCCTATGCTACCCGATATTGAGACGGATGTCAACGATGACGCGGCTCGTTCTAGACCTGATGACACCAAGGACCTACAACCAGCTGCTTTGCCTGATCAACCTCAGACATCAAGCCGCCTACATGACCAGGAGCCAACAGAGCTGAGAAGATCATCTCGTCGACGTCATGAACCAAGCAGCATGAAAGACTTTGTTAGATATTAAAGATAAACAAAGCAACGAAAAAAAAGAAAAAAAAAACAAAAAAAACAAAAAAACAAAAAAAAACAAAAAAACAAAACAAACTTTGTTTGAAACTTTTTGAAAACTTGACTTTGGAAAATTTTTGGTTAAGATTTTGCTTTTTTGGACTTGAAATTTTTGATAAGGCAATTATAAAACCACATGATGCTTTTTTTTTTTTGGTGTTAGTACCGTGGTACACCGTTGCTATGGACTATCATTTAGACTTTCGTATTAGAATGAGAGCTGCTTTGGAAAGCTGAACACTTTTGGACTCATTCTACTCAAAAAAGGATCAAGTAGTGATTCTTAAAGGACTTTGTTTTTGTTAACGTTCTTTTTTATATTCATGCATGCTGATACATTTTGTAAAAGTCTCACAAACAGTTTTTTTTTGGGCAAACCTTTAAAAAAAAAAAAAAAAAAAAAACAGGCAACATTTATATTTTGGCTAATGTTGGCCATCCATCTCTCCCAGTAAAAACCACAATGGGGAGGATGTGACAATATCTTGTTTATGAGACTTACAAGTTATAACACTGTACTGCCTATTCAGATAGAGGGCGACAGGACTGAATAAAAGACACACACTTCATGTCAGCCATCTTTGTACACATGTGAGTTATTCCAGCCTTGTAATTAGGGACAAACCATAACACAAATGTTAATCAGAGATTGCTTCCAGTAATCCCCCAGACATAGATCACATTCGTGGTACCACTGACGCGATTCATCAAACAAACCCCTTAAATCGACCAACACTTCATTAACGGGTATGAAAAGGGCCAGTGGTTCATGTAAGGACATCAATATACATTAACCTAATAGACTAATCACAGTGGCATGATATAGAGCATTGTGTCTGTCAGGAGTGATCAATACTGTTGAAAATGAATTAGATATTCGGTGAAGGGCTGAATTGGAAGAGAAAAAGCAAATTAAAAAGAAATACCAGTAATATCCCTAACCAATTACTCTCCTTTTCCGTTACCTGGGTTAAGTTGATATCCTAAACCATATTGATTACTATGCTGAACTATGTTAGTATACGGAATATTAGTATAATTATCAAGTATAATTTTCATATTATAAACGCAGCGTGATTTCAGATTTCAGATTTTTGTTGTTTACCCCCCCCCCCCCCTCTCTCTCTCTCTCTCTCTCTCTCTCTCACACTCTCTCTCTCTATCTATCTCTCTTATACACACACGACATACCCTCCCTATTTCACTCTTTCCCTTTTTCAAAAGATGAAAATGACAATGAAGGATAGAACAAATTATATGAGTCAATAAGTTAATTATCGCGGCGAACGAATTTTTCACAAGATATTGATCATGTTGGTAGTCGATATGTCTTCAAGATGGTGTTCCCCGGGGAACAATTTTAATGATGACCATCGCAGCTTCTGAAGGGCGTTCGTTCATCACGCTTCTCATGAATGCAGGCGCCATCGAAAGTATATAACGAGTAAAGAAGGAGATAATTTTATGTCTTGATGATTACCTACAGTCTGAAAAATCCCTGCCCGATGCTAATTGACATGATGGGATAATAAAACTTATTTATAATGTCCATCATGGCCATGCCGAAACTACATGCCTGGAATGACTGAGGGTCAGTCCGATGATATAAAGTCTAATGATGGTGGAGTATCCAGCATTAGGCAGGGGCTGGGTGCACCTCATTCCACCCTTCCCCCATTCGCAGACTCACGTAAAATCTGTTAATAGCTCATCAGAATTATTCGTAGTCGCATTGAGTACCGTAATTTGCATGGAGACTGCTTTTTTTAATTCGGGAATCAAAGCCCCCCACCCCCCCCCCCCCCCTCCCAAACCGCCCAGGCAGCTGTCTACAGTTCGCCCTCTTTTCATTAATTTCTAGATACGCCCCTCTATAATTATGTGGCTCTTCTTTTCTTGCCAAAATTAGTGCCAATCAGGAACCAATATTTGGAGAAAAAGAAAAAGTGATCTCATGAGAAAGAATGCCGTGCCGATCTGATATAATTGATTCTAAATCGTCTATAAAGAAAAGGGAACAGGTGAGAATAGCAGTTTACACATATTTTTTTGAGCAATAAATATCGATGAACATAATATACTTTTATCTGTAAGAACAGAAACCATGGTCGTGGCGGGGGTGTTGGAATGTATATAGCGCACTCGTTACATCAAACTGGAAATTTAATCTACTCAAGATTTTTTTTTAAAGAATCAATTTTTCTTTTAATACTCCTAACGTTGAAATGTATATTCGAAAAGGTTGCATTATTTTTGGTTATCGCAAATTTGTTCACAAATACCATACAAGCTATAGGACGGGAAAACCTGTTGCTCCTACTCAACGTTCTGAAAATCACGGAAGATGCCGCCTCAGGTGAAATTACTCGTTAAGAAAAACAGAAGACACAAACCACAAACACACTTTGATCAAAGTCAGTAGTCTCTTCTCTGCATATTATTATGCAATCCAAAAGCATTGATCGTAGAATCCTACGGTCGACCACAGATCAATTCCCGTTATAAACGTTAAAACCCTGATACAACGAACACAATAGAATCGAGTCATCAAAGATTCTTTGTTGATGCCGAAAACTTTCTCTTGAACGCAAAAGAGAGAAAGGCAAATCGTACAAAGAAGAGACAAAGAAAGAAGGGTTAGAAGAAGATAAAGATGGGTAGGGCGAGACGATACTATTCGTAACCTAAATAATCCTAATTCTGTGATTGTCATCGGGGAGCTATTGTAATTTTTCTTTTTTTCAATTGCATTTGGTATTCATCTGTCATCGGTATTTCTCTTCTCTTATTTCATGGTATTTTAAAATTACCGTAGCTTTTCAACCACACACGTTGCAATGGATTTAACCTTCGTGAATGTTCTTTATATCTTCGTTCAACATCACCTTGATAGATAGTGATTGGAACTAATTACTTCAAGTGAAACTGTGAAAGGAAATTTACAGCCATGGCCATGAAGGTCACGAACTGTCATGTCTACGACACGAAATATGGTCACAAAATGTCATGTTTTCGGCATGACATTTTCTATACAGAAATTCGAGGTTCTACATGTATTATAACCTCGGAATTTGATTAAGATATTGTGAATTGGACAGCAGTTAGGAGAAACGAGGGGCATATGCCTAACGAGACCGACATTAGACCAATAATAGACCGAATTGTGCATTCATTTAATATCAGTAAGTTTGGGGTCGGTCCGGCGTTGTGACTGATTTTTACGATTCGTTTAGGGAACTTCTTATTTCAATTATATATGAGTACTTGAAATCACACCCCCCCCCCCCCCTCTCCCATAAAACGTTTAAGCAAAAATTATGAGATTGTCTTGTATACTTATTACTTAACATAATTATGGTGGTTAATACTACAGAAGTCCATGGTAAATTTCAACATTCATTATCTCTTATGATTATTATACAATTAGATACAATTCCCTTTGTATATGCTATAATCAATAAAGAATAAGAACAATTTGATTTAAAAGGAAGAAGAACACATTATGAAGGCACCCCAACTCCTGACGGTAATTATTGAGACCCCCCCCCCCCCTCCCCCAAAATGGGCGATAAACAATGAATATGATTCCTTGAATATGAATATCTCGAATATCAATCTTCTTCCATAATTGTGAAAACGCCCGCCTTATCATTCGTCGAACATCTTCTTTTCTAAACGTGAAAATCGATGAATTTATAGACGATCGGAATGACTGGAATGTTAAACATCTTTCATGGAATTTATCAAGGTATTTCCCAAAACTTGATGGTTTCCTAAGATCTACAAGACTGACCTCTAGAATGGTTAGATTGAGATGACGCGCATGAATGGTGTCCTCACCTGAAAGTGAGTCTGGGGTCAACTTTCTCGGAAAGTTGGAAATGAAAGTGATGGCGATTGGTGGTAAACGGTATTGACTGTTTACAGACCGAATTATATAATTATACAGAATGATGAACATACTTGAGATCTCTTCGATTTTGCCAGCATCAAAATGCTGCCGTTCCAATCAAAAGTTGATACAGACCCTATACAGCATGTACACGTAAACACACTAAGCCCTTAGGTGAGTGTATCAGAAAAGAGACCGTTTAACAAAAGAGATTATCCCTTGGAAGAAACTCGTTCAGGCATGACGTTATGTCGGGTCGAGACCACTTGGTAATCAATCCTATTATCGATCGCCCGGTTGGGGAATTCGAATAACATCAGATCAATCGCTAATTTACTTCATAGAATAGAAGAAGGCCGGTAGACTAGAAAAGGGACCGTGATTAGACAGTCAAATCCTTTTTGAGATTACTTTTGGAATAAGAAACCTTGTAATTTCTTTTCATGACGATAATGACTAGTCTGCTAACTGTTATCGTCAATGGCAAATGGCAATGACATGTATTATTATGGAGGATAGAGTGAATAAAGGCAATAGACCGATCTCCTTTTTGAGAATTTCTCCGACCATGCTGCACAAGCTTTTTTCTTTCTGTCTGTCTGTCTCTCTTTCTTTCCTTCTTTTTGATGACTTTACAATAAATCTGTTAATCATCCTAGTAAAGGGGTTTAAAACAACTGAAATTGTTTCCGCCATTAGTACAATAAGGCAATTATGGCAGAAAATGGTGATTGAAAACCACAAACACAAAATTACTTAACACAAAATTACATAAAATTCAAACTATTGAAAGAACAAAATTGGAAAGATTCGCTTATTTTGTAATAGAATCCTGATCGCTGAAAGCATGCAGACCAACATACCTCCCTAGAAAACCACGAAGGAAAAAATCATAAAACATACTCCGCAAATTAAGTACTCAATTAATAAAGTAATCTAGAAGAAATCCATAGTTAATCCTTGATCGAAAGTAGAAAGAAGAGATGGAATTATGCCATGTTCTGATTTGTGTCGAGTATGTGAGGTGCAGAAGAAAGTTAATTTGCATTGATGTCGGGCTCTTTGAGATGGAGTGGAGTCGGCAGAGAGAAAGGCAGGAATCCCCAGGAGACATCGGCACAAGAAATAACTTCTACATGTCGCCTAAACTTGACGTTAGACGAGAAGGAAAAAAAATGTCAGAAAATGGAGGGAAATGTTCAGAATAGGTCACATGCCTGAGCGGAACAAAGCATTAATTATTTTGTCATGGTTGAGTGTGATTTTTTTTTCAAGTGTGGTATTATTGGTTTGACAAAAAATGCTGAAGTATAGATTTACCAGACTGTGAAAAGAATATGATTATGTTGGGCTTTTTTATATGAAGATAGTGTGAGACGGTGAGAAAAGAAGAGAAGAGAAAGAGAAGAGGATGGAGAATGCGATGACCTGAGGATAGGTGGAAGAGATAGAGGGAAGATTTGAGAGAAAATTTGGAGAAAATTATATTATGCAAGCGTGGTATACCTTGTGACAAATTAGCCTCGTGCTAAACCAGTTATTCATTAAAGCCTACTAATACAATTCTACCAGCAACCTGAAATGAAATGCCCCCCTCAAGCTTTGAGTCGAATCAATGATGGAAATAATTAAAGGGGATATTTTAAGGCCTATAGATAGAAGGGAAACAAAGAAACAACATACTGTCAGAAAGAATAACAATAATCATACAAAGGAAGGAAATGTTGGATAGCATGAAACTAAACAAAATACATGATCTTATGCAAGAAAATCAGTAAGATAAAACAGATGAAAAGAATTTCAAATTATTAATTAAGTTCTTCTTTTCAGACACAGTAACTCACATTAATTTACGGCGGGTATATTTTGAAAGCATGCAATACATGTATTCTGGGTATAGTCGCGATATACTAGTCAAGCCTATGTTTAGCTAGCTTGCCGCAATGACGTCACAATATTTGATTAATATACCGCGTTTTGGAGTCTTTTGAAGACACCGTAGAATGTAAACATAATTCTCTATCGGAATGAGACTGTATGTAAACATGACTTCATTGCCACATTGTTTAACCCAGTCAGTCCCATTGCATTCCTCTCTCATAAACCGCCGTGGATGATTCTCACCTTCGATAAATTATTAACGCAGTTGTATGTTCCGTGTCAGTTCGGGGTATATGTGGTGGTTGATTAGGTTGTTATAATTAAACTTTAGACGTGAACGCCTTGTCAACAAACCGCATCCTCCGGTAATCTCTTTAATCTCTTCAGTTATGATTATGAAACAACGAAATATCGTTGTTGCATAACAGAAACACGCTTGATAATGAATACAAATATTTAACGAATTTGCTCCTCAACTCATAAAAAAGCCATCGAACATAATATGCAAGGTAATGACACAGCAATGTAAGAATATTTTCTTTTCGAATAAGAATATACCATAAATGTCTCAAAGTATACTCTGTGTGATAAAGCTTAATCGGATAACCTTATAACAATATACCTGGCACCAGTATGTGCTCGCAAATTATAACACGATTATTTTCATGTTTAAGATCTTCGACTCTTATTTCATCATCCTTGCTCTGGTATTTATTACACTGCATCTAAAAAATAGTTTTTAAAAAAAACAGCATTAGAAATACCGGTCGAACACCAAAAGTTCAGTGAGTTCGTTGAGTCCCCATTCACGCTTCGAGGGGACCATAGTACAATACTTGGTGTCAAAGAATTATGATTGATTCGTTTTATTGACAACAAAAATGCTTTGGTGATAAACCGACACTCATTGAGGGGCTTTACTCCATTGTTTGAAATGCAACCATATTTCGCTTTTCATCTTTTCATTTGTTATCTCTTTGTGATAAACTAAAGAGCTGTATAGGTTGGTCACCATTATAATGCGTTTAGAGAAATGGTATGGAGGATATGGCTTTAGTCTAAAGGAATATTGAGCTTATTAAGCGAGAAGGATTTGCCTGAGGTGATGCTTACCACAAGTCTATTGACAAACCTTTCCTCCTTGTGATATTTTTCTATGTTGCGAAATAGGTAGACATGACTTCGAATTATTGCGAATTAAACTTGTGAAATATATATATGATATGATACATGTACATTGTACGATATAATACAATTATACTACAATGTAGTATAATATAATGTAATGTAATGTACAGTAATGTAGTGTAATGTACAGTAATGTAATGTAATGTACAGTAATGTAATGTAATTTACAGTATTGTAATGTAATATAATTGTAAATAAGTTTTTGAACATGTTGATATAATATAATGTAATATAATTCAATCATTATTTCATTTCCTCCTTATACTAATCTATTAACGATTAGAGAATACAGTACCCAACGGGTAACAACTAGGCCTATATTAAAGTTTATATTGCACAAATAAATAGTGACAAAGAAAAGGGAGTTTACAGAATGCGGATGTGCTTTGAAAGAAACAAACTTCTTCTTCTTCTTCTTCTCTCTCTCTCTCTCTCTCTCTCTCTCTCTCTCCCTCTCTCTCTCCCCCTCTCTCTCTTTCTCTCTCTCTCTCTCTGATATCATACACACATAACTAAATAAATTTCTGACTACATCAACTACATATTACTATCCCGATATACAGTTATCGATATAATCAGAGACAATTTGTACAGATATTATGCTCCATATGCTAACATCATATTATGCGTATCAATATCATAATCAAAATCAAATAGGCCTATATAATTATATGTCAATTGCATATTGACTTGACAAAATAATCCGTATACTAACATGCCCACTCTAAATGATATTTGTAATACGCAGACTAAATATTAAAATATGACCCATTAAACTATTGCCTCGGTCATATCAGTCCTAACTTATTCCAAAGTACATTGATATCAATGCCATGCAAACCTACCAACCAATTATTTGTAAACTTTTATCTTAAGTTTTGCATAGGCAGAAATCCATGAATGAAACGAAAGCGGCATTCCAATGCGGGCGTCGACTTTGCTCTTTATGATATGGCTGCCAACTTGACAAAACTAGATAATATTAAACAAATCATAAAACAATTCATATGAAGTGCACTTAACACATTTATAATGTAAATGAAAGATAAATATTCGTTAATGTACTTCGTTTTCTAGACGTTCGGTAAATATAGCACTCCATTGGCGTAACGTGGATCCAGGGACGGGGAGGGGGGAAGAGGGGGGGGGGGGGGGGGGGGGCGGGCGGCGGGGAGGGTACTTGGTACTTGGTAATTTATCAACGGGATCAACACCCTCTTTCTTTCTCTCTCTCTCTCTCTCTCTCTCTTTCTCTTTCTTTCTCTCTCTCTCTCTTTCTCTCTCTCTTCCTTTTATTTTTTGTCGGGTTCATTTTACGAGGGGGCACATGCCCTCCCCATCCCAGATGCTACACCAATGTAAGACCCGACAAAAAACCACAATCAGTATAATCGCGATTACAATTAGATTTTGAAGTACCGTTTTTCGATCATATACGACCGGAAATATTTGATTTACTTTGTCAACAATAAGAAGTTCACAGTTCATTTCATAACGAAGCAAGTATTATTCCAGACGTGTCTCTACATGTTGATATCAATGAGGAAAAAAATTTCAAAAAGAAACTGAATCTTTCTCACCGACTTTGACATTGCAGAAAGAGGTAAGCGAAAGAACAGATGTGTAAAACATGAAGCATTTTAATGGAAGAATTGAAATGGTTTCGATTTGATGATCATTCATTCGTAATCCTCGTTTTGAATAAATCCGCTGTTGGACTATTCCTACTGACGTGAATCAAATTGATAGTTTCAGAGACGATAATTGTCTAAGATGGTTTCTTTTACTCTCTTAAAAAAAAAGAGTGAATTTTCACTCTATTTTCACTTTCTTGGGAGTGACGTCCGTGATCACTTGTTTAGGAGTGAAAATCGATTGATTTTAGAGTCTCTCTAAGATGAAAAGAGTGAATGTTCACTCTATTTTCACTCTATTTTCACTCTCCAGAGGAGTGACGTCCGTGATTTTGAAAATTCACTCTTTTTTTTTAAGAGAGTAGGGTGTAAGATATTTTAGAAATTAACTGAATTGACCTTCATTAAATTAAAGGTACTATGTCTCATTTGCAGGCCAAATAATGAAAATGTTAAATTCCAACGGCATTTGAAAGATAATACTTATTTAGAACTTCCCTAAACAAAAGGGGCTTGAAAATGTCTTTAAGTGGGAAAATAACAACTATTAGCTGTAATAGTAATAGTCTGATTTTCAGACCATATTGGTCGTACGTTTTGTGCTGCGCAAAGATTCAATCAGTTTAATTTTGGCCATTACAAGAAGTGGGTTATTTATGTAGACAAAATGCTCATGTATACCCTTTACAGCTCATTTCATGTGTTATTACCAAAGAAAAAAGGCAGCCAGTCACTGACATTGAAGCCTAGCAAGCAAACGAGTTTCCTTGAATAATTTGAATATTAGGACACTGCCAACTTTTAAGTTTCACAGATAGGACATACATGACATATTCATAATTCCTGCAAAGTTATACAAAATTTGATGTTTGCTGCAAAGACCCTTTTAGAATTAAAGGATAAGTTGAATTGTTTTTGTTCTGTTTTTGTTGTCGTTGTTGTTGGTTTGTGAGTAAAAACACCTGTTACATCCCAAAACATTATGGGCAAGATTCATATAGTTACGATTTCTACAAGATTGCAACACATTTTGCAAAGATATTCACAAGCAGTTCCTGTTGTCATTTGCTTGTTATACAACTTGATGTCAATTGACATTTCATAAATTCGAATGACAGTGATCGTGATATCAAATTTCATCTTTCAATAATTTCAATGAATGATATTGCGTGTTTGTTTGTTTTGTGTGCTGTCATCGAAATGAAATATTTCCAGTCTTGAAATCTCAAATATTTCCCCGAAAAAAGACAAATTCCTTTTCCCACGTGGGTGTATATAGGACTTGAATATGAACTGGCAAGCGCCCAGAAAATATCACATCATCATACACGCCCGGCATACAATACACGCCTAGATTAAGCCACGCCGTTGTATGCACTGTGTTGAGTTTGTGTTGTCAGCCTTGTGACACCATCAATCATGTCACAAAATACAAATAAAAAGACGAGTTTTGCCTATTCTAACTCCATTAGATTCTCTGAAAAGAAAATAGTGATTGTTGAAATCGGAAATCCGGTGGTGATAATGACAACGTTCTCTAATTCAAATAAGTAATGATTCCCTAATCTTGTCGGTTGTGAAGTTGTTAAAAAAGGGACTCGTGTGATTAATTTGTGCCAGTTAGGGTTATTTTTCAATAATGAAAATCGTATCTCAACATAATAGGCCATCCTTTTCAAGGGAGTGAAAGATTTCAGGCTTTGACAGTGACAAAAACGTTTGGTTCCTCCCAAAATGGAATTGGATTTTGTGGTTTTGCTATCCAGGATGTGATCGAAGTGAAGGATGAGTGATGAGTAGAGGTATCTGGATGAACGTTAATTACCCTATCCTAAAACCACCTATATACCCAGTAAATCGTTCGATTTCTTAAAAAGGAAAGAAAACGGAGTCGAAGTTATACACATATTGCTCTCAATTTGTTCCTAATCGTTGTATAGTTTTACATAATACTGGCAACAACTTATCATTATGGTGCAATACACGTATTCCTTGTTTTCCTTCCGAGTACCTTGTTTCGAATATGACCATGCATGGATCAATATTTTATAGGCTAAGATCGTATAAAAAAATAGAAACAACTGGTGTATCTACACGGGTTTCATTAAATACGATTAGTTAGTTTATACGTACCCTCTTTTGATGTTAAATAGAATCAAAGGAGAAAATAGCAAATCCAAACACTTAGTATACCGGCGTTCACGAAGACCGACTTGTATGGGGGTCAGGGGCGAAACTTTCAGCCAATCATGACAGAGGTCACGAACTTGTGATCTGAGAGTAGCAAGCTCATTCGAATTTGTGGAGTCAATGAAATGCGACCTTTGAAGGCTTTCTTCGTCATCTTTTACACCAAAAAGACATTTATATTTTTATAATAGAGCAAAAATAACAGAAGTTATAACTTGTATAAATAAATCAATTCTAATTAGCATTGACAATTGGCAAGGAAATAAATATATATTGTAGGCACTTTTTAAACATCGGAAGTCAAAATAAGGCTTCATTCTCTCATTTTGTCCATTTCAAATAGAGGAGGCAGAGAGAGACTCAGAGAGAGAGGCACACACACACACACACACACACACACACAAATGAATACAGAAACAGCCGGAAATAAAAACATACATATAGACAAGGACAGAAAAAATGGAATATACAAAAGATATATACGGAGAAAGCTAGGAAGAGTGGTAAAGATGACAGTACACCGAAGTCGCTGATTTTGACAGCAGCTGGTGTGATCTATTCAGAGTCTAGTCAATT
This sequence comes from Strongylocentrotus droebachiensis, assembly GCA_035222895.1. NCBI lineage: Eukaryota > Metazoa > Echinodermata > Echinoidea > Camarodonta > Strongylocentrotidae > Strongylocentrotus > Strongylocentrotus droebachiensis. The sequence goes on along the minus strand of JAVYIG010017649.1, from coordinate 1,378 downwards.
GGTTTCGATTTTGATAGACGATGTAATAGCTATGGTAGCCGCGAAAAGGTGGGCGGTTGAAAGATACTCACTGGAAACATTCACTCACTGTGCTCTCACTAATACTTAGCACCAACAGTTAGACGAACGATGAGAGCATGAATATGCAAGGGATAATGGTGTTTGAAAGGCTGGGTATAGATAGGAAAAAGGCACTTGCATCGTGTAGCTTTATGTTATAAGCATTTATTTGTAAGAGGTTTCTGGTTTAGTGGATATGTCACCGGGCTGCGAATCTCTTGGTTCGCGGGTCGACCCTCACTTCGGTACCAATGTCCTTCGGCAAGACATTAATCCACCTTTGCCATTTTTCACCCAGATGTAGAAAATGCGTGATTTTATTCCTTGAATGATTATGGCAGCTGGGCTAAATGAGCAAGGGGTAATAATAATACTTTGTTGGCGCATTGAGCATCCCATGGGATGGATACAGTCATGCGCAATATAGATGTAGCTAATATTTTATTATTATCTTATTCCCAAACACTTTTAGTCTCCAGTAATCTTGATATTCCATTGATACCCATGGACAACGCCTAAACTATACCACGTCAGACAAATCACCCCCAGAAACCTATAACCCGAGACAACATACTAACCCGGTAATTTTCTCCGGACAGCTAGGGTAATAGTTCATGGAGTAGGCATCCTAATACAAGTTCATTTACACATAATAATATATAATTATACATAATATAGGCCTACATTTAGACAGGCATGACAGGGGGAGACAACGGCGGACAAAATTCATTGCCCCAAATATCGCGCGAGGATCAAGAAAGGAACTCCTTGATCACAGTTTGGTAAACCATACATCACAATACAAACCAAACCAAGCCCCGATGAAGGACGTATTATTTGGGACAGATCGTTGGCACTCCACAAGGACCCACAACATTTCTTTCTCAAACAAGAGTTCCGAGTTGGTAAATAAACCCACAAAGTCAAGTCGATTTCAACAATACTTGCATCACAATGAGGTGCCGAAAACGGTTGTGTTTTTGTTTGTTCTTCCGTTTGAGGACTGGAAGAAGAAAGAAGAGGGAGCTAAGGAAGTCAGTCACTAAGCAAATGAACGTGATGGGTACCCTAAACGCAGTCATTTCCCGTTTTGTTCTTGAAATGGAAAGAAAGGTGTTTGTTTATGATAGAGGGAGAGCTTGGTCTAAATGACGCCATTTGTTTGCTTCCCCTGACCGATCTGAGAGAAGTGTCAAAGTCAAGAGGAAAAGTTACTTTTAAATATGTCCATATTGGAGAGAGTGAGAGGGAGCGTGATAGAAGGAAAGAGAGAGAGAGAGAAAGAAAGAGAGAGTGAGAGGTAGGGGAGAGATAGAGA
>JAVYIG010017648.1:0-25048 GCA_035222895.1 Strongylocentrotus droebachiensis | reverse complement strand
CGTAGCCTATTGCATATGACACATTTTCGTATGAAATTGGCCACTCGATTACTGCTTCCAAGAACCCAAAATCCATTCTCTCTTATCTGGTTCAATGTCATGCCTCTTCCTTGATGAGCAGTCAACTCATGACAGTGACGTATCACAAGGTCCGTTACGTGGCTTCTTTGTGGGAGAATCAGGGGATGCTTTCTGTCATATGAGTCGTCTCCCCTTCGAATTCTTCCTCCAACTCTTAGAATTCCCTTTTTATCCAGGAAAGTGTCAAGTCCATGGAGACGACTTTCTTTCTTTATTTGACGTCTTCTCTGCCTGTCATTCAGATCCTGTTTCCTCTGGATTGACTTCAGGATTTCTATTTCTTCCCCAAAGGCTTCACTCTGGACGTGTCTCAGTATCTCAGTTTCTGCCTGTTGTAGATTCTGCACCGAGACTTTGCCTTGGGAAGTTGAGTCATCATTTGCCTGTCTTGTACGTTTTCTTTGACAACGTTGTTTCAGTCTTGTGATGAACAGCAGACAATAAGCCATCGCCCTCTTTGCTCTATACCATGTCGGGAATCGGTCTAGGCGACTCAGATCAAACTTGGAGTCACCCATTACAGTCGCGTTCACCATAGACTTCTTCACCTCGGGGTCACCTGGTGAAACCTCGAATTCCTCCTGATCATCAGCGCGAGGAACCGTCTCTTCCCATAGAAAATCTGGGCCAGTGAACCAGTTCGAAGTGATGAGTTGGTCAACGGTAAACCCTCTGGAAGCTCCATCTGCTGGATTGTCCTGTGTTCGAACGTGCTTCCACTGCGATGATTCTGAGTGTTGTCTGATCTCACAGATCCTATTTGCTACGAACACATGGAACCGCTTCGATTCATTGTTTATGTATCCAAGTACCACATTGCTGTCTGTCCAGTAGATATGCTCAATGTCCTCCAAGGCTAACTCTCGCTGAAGAAATGTGCTCACCCTAATGGAAACAACGGCAGCTGATAGTTCCAAACGGGGTATTGTTACTGCCTTGAGCGGGGCAATCCTGGACTTTGCCATCACCAGGATACAGTGGACTCTTCCCTCTCCATTCTTAATTCTCATACTTTGATGTTTACTTTGATGTTGAAGCGTAAAGATAAACTTATTTGCCCCTCCAGGTAATGCTATCTCTCTGGTATGGACTGTACTTAAGGGGGTGGTTGTACCAATATTTCCCAAGGATGGATTTGAACTGGTTTACAGTTGTTGCTCTGACTGCTGAGTCTGGTAAGGAATTCCAGTTGTTGCAACTTCGCACAGAGAAGGAATTTTGACGAAGCACAGATTTACACTTTGGCTTCCTTACTTTCATAGTGTGGCCTCTGGTTCTGGATTCGTGGACTAGTTGAAAAAATTTATTGATATCCACCCGGTCAATTCCTTTCATAATCTTAAAGATTTGAATCAGCTCAGCTCTCTGTCTTCGGTAAATGAGTGTCTCTAACCCGAGGGCTTTCAATCTCTCATGGTATTCTAGGTGACGAATATGTGCAAGTTGACGGGTAGCTCTTTGCTGCACTTTTTCCAGTAAGTCTTCGTCTTTCTTGAACATGGGACACCAAACCGAGTTGCAATATTCAGGAGTAGGCCGGATAATGGTCTTGTAGAGCATAAGCCATCCTTTTTCATTCAGACTTGAAAAGGATCTCTTTATGATACCCAACTTGATGTTGGCTCTTCTTGCTACATCTGCCACATGATCTGAGAATGATAGTGCAGAGTCAAAAGTTACTCCAAGGTCCTTCTCACAGTCGGATACAGGTATGTTGCTAACTTCTCCAGTATTTGCTATGGTGTAGTCACATTTCGGGTTACGCCTCCCATAATGAATGACCTTGCATTTCGAGACATTGAATTGTAATTGCCATTTCTCAGCCCATCTGGAAACAGCTTGAATATCCTGTTGAAGGTTTTCAGCATCACTTCTGTTTTCCACAACACTATAGATTTTTGTATCGTCTGCAAATAGTTTAATTCCAGATGTTACATTCTCAGGCAAATCGTCAATGAAACAAAGAAATAGGACAGGCCCGAGAACACTTCCTTGCGGAATTCCACTAGATACTGGGCACGATGGTGATTGTTTACCGTTAACTGACACTCTCTGTGATCGTCCTGTCAAGTACCCCTTTATCCAGTCATGGATGCGTCCTGAAATACCATTGGCTTGTAGCTTAACAAGGAGACGTTTGTGAGGGACAGTGTCGAATGCCTTCCTGTAATCTAAATAGATGCAGTCGATACTATGGCCGTTATCAAGTTTTGCTGTCCATTCTTCAAGAACCTCAAGAAGTTGGGTAGCGCAGGACCTGCCAAATCGAAATCCATGTTGATGATCGTCCAATAGGTTATTGATCTCTAGGTGCTCAATCAGTGCCTTTCTCACAATCCTCTCCATGATCTTGCACACTATCGATGTAAGACTGACTGGTCGATAGTTTGTCGGATCGTTTTTCCTCCCTTTCTTGAAGAGTGGCACCACAATAGCCTCTTTCCAGACATCTGGTATATTTCCCTTCTTCATAAGCTTAGTGAAGATAATCTGGAGAGGCTCAGCCAATTCGTTGCGCAGTTCTTTCAGCACTCTGGAGTGTATCCCGTCTGGGCCTGCCGATTTGTTAATGTCTAGCTTGGAAAGCAGAACAGTGATATCCTCTGTACGAAATTCTACATCTTCAAGTGATTCATGAGTTCTGCTTGGTGTGTTGGGAATTGATTCTATGTCTTCTTGTGTAAAGACACTTCCAAAAAACAGATTAAAAGCATTTGCTTTTTCCTGGTCTGATTTGGCCCAAGATCCATCAGCTTTCAATAGGTCTGGAATGGCACCTTTAGTTTTAGTTTGCCTTTTAACATAGTGCCAGAAACTCTTAACGTTGACTTTAACTTCATCAGCAATCTTGTTTTCAAAGTCAGATTTGGCTCTCTTGATTTCTGAAGTTGCCACATTCCTGTGACTGACGTAAGTTGACCATTCAGCATCGCACCTGGTCTTCTGATATTTATTCCAAGATTTATGTTTTAAGTCTACTACTTGTTTACATCGTTGGTTGAACCATTCAGGTTGTCTCTTTGAACGTCTTTTCTTCAGTGGAACATAAGACTCGATACAACTGTGGACTGTCTTTTCAAAGAAATTCCAAGCCTCCAGTCCTGTAAGCTCGTGAAGTTCTTTTTCCCAATGAATGTCTTTTAATGATTCTCTCATCTTGTCGTAGTCGGCATGGTAATAACTTCTGACATAGGATTCTTCCTCCTTCTCCTCTGTCCCAATCAGTAAGTGCATGTTCAATGTAATATGGTCACTCTTTCCAATGGGTGTATCATAACTAATGTGCGATAAAAGATCCTCCTCGTTTGTGAACACCAGGTCAAGTAGACTAGGGACATGACCAGTCCTATATCTTGTTGGTGACTGCACATGTTGGTAGAGGTAAAGGTCCTCAACACAGGAAAGAAATTCAGATGAGTGATCCGCCCCACTATCGGCTCGGTGAAGATCCCAATTGATGTTCTTGTAATTAAAGTCTCCAACAATAAGTAGGTGATCAGGTTTGCCAGCACATACTTTAGACATCAAATTAATAAGCTCCTGGTTATTGCCAGCACTGCTTGATGGGGATCTATAAATACAACCCACTAAAACAATCCTGTTCTTGATCTCTAGCTGTGCCCACAATGATTCTTTGAATTTGCCACCATCCACATCCACCAAAGAGCATGAGTAAACATTCCTCACATAAATTGCGACACCACGTTGAGCATGAGAAAAATCTCCAGGTAAAAGAAGCTGATAACCTTCTAATTCCAATTCACTTGATTTTATTTCATATTGAACATTTTTGGGGTATATTTCTGTCAGTGCTATCACATCAGGTGTGTTCTTCAGAAGTCTCAGCTTAAATTCCTCCCTTTTATTCAGAAATGAATCACAGTTTGTATACAATACAGAAAGAAATGAATCATCAAATCTTTCAGCGTAATAATGTGCTTCACTTGGTGCTTCGCTTGGTGCATCACTTGGTGCTTCACCTGGTGCATCACTTGGTGCTTCACTTGGTACTTCACTTGGTGCTTCGCTTGGTGCTTCACTTGATGCATCACTTGGTGCATCACTTGGTGCATCACTTGGTGCTTCACTTGGTACTTTGCTTGGTGCTTCACTTGGTGCATCACTTGTTGCTCCACTTGGTGATTCACTTGGTGCATCACAAAAATTTGTAGAATGGTGATTGGAGAAAGTTGATTTATCCTGTTGTGCTCCACTATCAAAAGTTGATATTATCTCTGTGCTAGTGCGTGAAACAGTGCTGGTGCTACTATGTACATGATTAGCTGCTACTGGATTACTCCGTCTCTCTGGAACTTTCGTCATGGCGAAAACTCCGCTGCAAAGACTCACCAGGATTCGCATGTTTGTTAACCTTCTCTGCTCTGACTTTGTTGGTTTCAAGATTCGCATCACCATTGCCTGTTGTAGTAGTTTTTACCTGCACTATCCGCCCATTACGAATAACCAAGTTCTGCTCCCCATTCTCGCTTCTGGCCTTCAGATCACTCCTAAGCTTCTTGTAGGCATCACGTTCCGATCTTGTACGGTCCTTAGTCACAACTATCAGTCTATCACCTTCCCCCACCTCAGATTTGAACTTCCGAAGGACTTCATTTCTTGATGACTCCGACTCTAAGACAACCTTAAGCGGCCGACAGGTATCAGTCTTTTTCCCCAAACGATATAATGCCCTAAGCTCTGCAGGTCGCGATGATCCAAGAGAGTTTTGGACTAGTGATTTGACTTTTTGGAAGTCATCTTCCTTCCTGTCCTCAGGGTTACTACTTTTTGGCTCTGGAATGCCAAAAAATATCAAGTTAGGTTTCCTTCTTTCCTTCTCATCCATCTCCACAAACTTGTCAGATATAAGTTTTTCAACTTTGTCAACTGTGTCTTGTTCAAACCCAGATGCAACTCCTTTTCCCACATCGTTAATATCCGCCAACTTTCTGTTCACTGTCTTGTAGGTTTCTCTACACTCCTCTCTATATCCATTGACATCTCTCTTCAACTCGTTAAACTCCTGCCGGAGGTTGTCGTGTTGGGTCTGAAGTTGGGTCATAGTTTGGAGCATACTCCTTGCATGGCCATTGCAAATATTACAGTACCAGTGAATAGTGTCAGGCTCCTCACCCAGTAATTCGTAAAGTTTAGTTGAAACTTGCTGGCAATAACAATGGAACCAGATCTGGCACAACTCACACTCAATGGCAGGATCATTCTCATGAACAGATTCGTGACAATAGCCACAACTACTTGCGAAGTCACTTGAAGAAATTGGAGCTCTAGTAGTACTCCTTACTTGCCTGGGTGATCCATGTTGACGTTTAGAATCCTCATTTACACTAGTAACACTTCCTCTGGTAGGTCTTTTGTTAAAAGTACCCTTTTCTACACCACTACCTCTGCGACTTGCCATTATGATAAACAAGGAGCTTAGTCACAACTTATACCAATCAAAGTATTCAAATCAAGTACACAGATAATGCACACTCAGGCAGTAAGTGTATGAATTGGATCTGATAAATTTGGTTCAAAAATGTACAAGTGAACTCAGAACCAAACGTACTCCAAAAAGTAGCAAAATCTGCTCCAAAGTAGAGAATCAAGCTATAATAAGTGTAGCTAAGACAATATAATCAGGCATTAATGAAAAAGTGTACTTATCGATCTCCAAAGCTTAGCTAGAATGGTGACCACTTGGCTGGACTCATATGCTCTGCACACAAAAGTTGCTACACATGGGACTGAAGTGAATGCACATAACAGTCAAGTGTGTTGGCCTAAAAACAAGTCCAAAATACTGGTTCCAAAATACTACCAAATGCAAAAATATTCCTTTAAGTCATCAGAAGACACCTCCAGAAGTAAGATTCAGCAGACTAAAACCTCTAAAATAGTAAATTTAGTAATGGATTGAATGGATTTCTCCTGAGATATCACAGCACAACTACCCCCTACAGTACAGCATATAATCTATGAGCATTGGCCGTATCCCTCGGAACTAGCATCGGAGAAGTGGTGCATCTGCATGGTCGTAACCTCACCGAAGTCTGCAGGTTTGTAGCATCTCTGTATTGATAGGGAGTCAAGATTATGCAGATCAGTTGTCCATTTCTCCCATCTTTCTCTGAGATGATCTGGCAGGGGGTCGTCCCAATCAGCAGACATCTTACACAGCTCTTGCAGAATCTGCTTACCAGGTAAGACAATCGGGGCTAGTAATCCCATAGGGTCATAGATCGACATCACGGTTGACAGTATTCCGCGCCTGGTTAGAGGTCTGTCATCGAGTGTGACTCTGAATTGGAACGTGTCAGATTCCACACACCATTGCACCCCAAGTGCCTTCTGCAAAGGAAGCTTATCCTGTAGGAGATTAGTCTTGGTAGTGCCCTTTGCTCTATCCTCTTCCGGAACTGTTTCCAGCACTTCTTGGGTGTTTGAGATGAATTTGTGCAAGTGGAGGCCTCCTTTCTTGCACATCTCTCTGGTTCTCGAGATCAGATTCTTGGCCTCTTCTTTGGTAGGAACAGATATTAGCCCATCGTCCACGTAGAAGTTATGATGTACAAAGTTCTTTACATCCTCTCCAAATTCAATAGCATGGTCGCTGGCAATCTGTTTCAAACAAAAGTTTGAGCATCCTGGAGACGACGTCGCCCCAAACAAATGGACAGTCATTCTTAGCTCATGGGGCTGTTGCAGAAAGTCTCCATCCTTCCACCACAAATACCGTAGGTATTTTCTATGATCTTCCTTCACCTTGAATTGGTAGAACATCTCACGTATATCGCAACAAAATGCGATTGGTTCCAGTCTGAACCTGCAAAGTACTCCCACTAGTGTGTTAGTCAGATCTGGTCCAGAAAGAAGCTGCTTGTTGAGAGATTCCTTTCCAAATTCTGCACTGCAATCAAACACAACTCGTAACTTGTTGGGTTGTACTACCCCATGATGGGGAATGTACCATGCTTGGCCGTTCTGCTTGTCAAATTCTGGTACACTTTCAGCATATCCTTTCTCCAAGAGAGCATCCATCTTTTCCGAGTATTTCTGATGATACTCAGAGAGTCAGAGTCTCTTTGAAACTTTCTCTTTAGATGACTCAATCTCCTTTCCGCCATGAATCTGTTGTTGGGAAGGTTGACGACATCTTCTTTAAAGGGAAGAGGAGTCTCGTAATGACCATCATCTGTGATATGGACATTCTCCGACATGATTCTCATAAATCTTGTATCATGTTGCGAAAATGGTACCTCACTTCTGCTCTCTGAGAAATCTCTTTCCATCAGCTTCAGCACAGACGAAGGGCTGATCTCTTCTTTGATTGTAACGTTGTGAGTGAACGTTACTCTCTTCTTGATGGACATGTCTCTTTCAGCTAGTTCAGCGGGTATTTCACGTGCTGTCAAGCGATGACTGTGGCCAACGTGATCATCGGGGTTGTAGTGCTGTTCATCTTGACTTGTAACACCCACTATGCTCCATCCCAAGTCAGTTTTCATTCCAAATGGACCGTCATCGTCTTGGGAGGGAATCACATCTCGAGGAGTCAGAGCTCTTCCACAATCATAGCCGATCAACAATCCTATTTCACAGTGCTTCAGAGGCAGAAGTTGGTCAGCAATTGGAACCAAATGTGGGAAAGAGCGAGCTACTTCAGGAGTGGGGATGTGTTCTCTGTTGGCTGGCATTATGTCTCTAGTGTATGCAGCTGGAAGGTGTATCACCTTTTCACTGTTAAAGGCTCGAGCTGTGAGTCCTTTAATCTTCTCACTTGGAATCCTTTCGTTCTTGGTCGACATTGTAGACAGAAGAAGGTTGACCCTCAGTCCATGAAGTCCTAAGGCATCCTTTGTAGAATTCAATATGAAGGTGGTATCCGATTGAGTATCTAATAGTGCGTATACGAGCCTCTCTTCCTTCATATTCTCATGAGACAGCCAGACTGGCACGATTGCCGCGCTTTTCACATAACTTGTGGCGTTAGAATTAACAAGTGTATGTGAATTTGAAGATTGTATTTCTTCCTGGTTCGATGTCCTTTCCCTTTCTTCTGAAGGTCTTCTGTCAAAGTGTAGTGGCGTAGGATGACGCTTGTTGCACTCTCTGCATGTGCTTCTCCTTCGACAATTTTTGGTCAGATGACCTCTCTTGAGACACCCGTAACACAAGCCCTTTTCTCTTATGAACTTCTTCCTCTCGGACATAGGCTGATTGACAAAGGCTTGACAATCCTCAAGGTGATGATGATTTCTACAGAATATACAGAATGATTTCCGTTCTGGCCTCTTTGTCTCATCTTGGATGGAGCTGGTTCTCATAGTTAACGCTCTCATGGATTTTCCTCTGTCCTGTTTCGGTTTGTCCTCCTTCAGGCTACCAATGGACGTGATTGGGTCACATGCAATGTTACTCTCTTCCTCAATGAATGATGAGAAGGTACCGAATGAAGGAAATGTACCATGTGACCTCCTATGCTCATAGACTCGTCGGCTCCATTTAGTAACAAGCCAATCGGGAAGTTTGGATAGGAGTTTCCTATTCTCACGTTCGTCATCTAACTGTCGGAGGTTGCCGATCTTTTCTATTGCTGTTTGGCATTGTCGTAGGTAATCAGAGAATCTACGCAGTCCTCTGGAATCCTTTGTAGGTATCTTTGGCCAGTTATCCAGTCGGTCACGAAATGCATTCGAAATGATGAATGGATCACCATATCTCTGTTCTAGTTCACTCGTAGCTCGATTGTATGCCATATCATTGTGTATCAGAGAAAATCCTTGCACGAGTTCGAGAGGTGGGCCACGTAGATACTTCTTTAAGTAGAAGAATCGATCCCTTGCAGGAATACCTTGATGTTCCATTAAGATGTCGTAGGCCTGTTTCCAACTAGGGTATTGCAGTGGATCCCCAGAAAAGATATCTGGTTCTGGCAGTGGCAAGCGACTAATCTGTAGCTGAGTCAGCAAATTTAACAAGGGTTCTTTAGTCGGCAATTCTGTAGTCGGAACATCTTCAGTTGGCACATCTTTGGTCGGCACATCTTTAGTCGGCACATCATCCTGGCTTTCAAACGAGCATTCATTCACCCATTCTTGACAGGATGATAGTCTTTTCGATGAAACTTTAGATTTTCTTGACGATTCTTGTTCGAGGAGGTGTTCTTGTACTCCTTTCATCAGCTCTGAGTGTTCTTGTTCGATGTTGTCGAGCCTTTCATGGCTGTCATCGTCGATTCCTGCCAACTCCAATAGAATCTGAAGGTCTTCTTGAGCGGATATGGCGTTGTCCATCACCTGCTGCAGAGCGTCCCTACCTTGTCGAATAACTTTGACATCACTGATGTCGCTCAAGGTAGCTCTTAACTTATTCGACGCTCTACGCCAAGCACTAATGGATCTCTTAAATTCCTTCCCTTTTGTTTCAGCTTGATACTGCAGACCTTTCTCAGTGAGTTTGACTTCTCGCTTTGACCTTGTGTCCACAGCTTCAGCAACAGGGTTTTCCTTCTCCTTGTCCCCCATCATGTCCACTTCCGACATCTTGTACCAAATCACGTAATCTGAATCACGACGTCATCGCAGGTTGCAAGTCGTAGTGAAGTGAAGTTTTCACTGAAGAAACAGTCAATGAAAAGTCGTAGTAGGGTTGACTTGCTAATTTATTCTATGTCAACTAATTCCATCACACTTGCTCCGTGAAAACTGTATGAACAAAACATGATAAAGAAAAAGAACAGATTATAAGTAATTGTTCATACAGGCATTTTCGAATACATGTGTATAAATAATATCATCAGTTCGCCTATTAAATGCAGTGATTAATAACAAATGAATTTCTTCTCTTTGTCTCTTATCATTTGTGTATATGCAATTATCTATAAACAATACCTTCACTCAAGTCACGTGACCAATATTCGTGGTAGATAGTTTGAATCACAAAGACTTATTAGCATAACGCATATCAATGACTGCGTCCTTCTTATAGCGGACACGTCATTCGTATCGTTAATATCGTATACCTATTTACGTGCATACAATTAACATTGCCTTACGTAGCACCCTAGCTTACACTCTATATCGTATATATCGTATACCTGTTTTACGTGCATCTAATTTGCATATATATAACGTCCACTACAGCCGTATACGGTATCATACGTGTCCGTGCATACACTAATACTACACACACCATTCATTATCACTTAAGCATATTAGATTACATTCATATCATCATTTCTCATTATTTATACTATTTATACTCGTTATACATTAATATATCGAATTAACGAACCTTCTTGCCTCCTTATTGTTGCAAACGGGTTGGCTTCGTATCAATAACAGGTGTAATTTAGGACAAGATTTCGGTGCGAACATCCAATTCGTTGCTACTGCTATGTCGGAATTAGGAAAGCGTAGATGGCGCTATTTCAGCCCATGACGTAAGTCAGAATACTCCTTTTTGTCAGATAAAATAACTCTCATAAACGATCACATTAACATGGCTCCTTTAAATTAATAATTAATTTACCCCTTTTTAGCTTCATAGAAATGACTTGGATTATTTGTTCCTTATCAACATTAATAGTTCAAAATATATCAATATATGTATACATATAGATCTACATCTCAAAATTTCAATTTCTACTTATCTTGAAACGTACATGATCAATTGCGCATGCAGGAAAACAAATCTTTATTCAAGATTTACAGTTCAAATTGTATCGTGAGATTACTTCATCTCTAGTACAGAGCTTGTACCAAGTATCTTATTACAGCATCTGAGTTAAATTAAATTTAACCGCGAGTCTCAAACACTCAGACCTTGCAACTCACCATTTATGACTAGCAATTAGCTGTATTTGCAAGTACTGGATTTAGAAATCGGGAAAATAACCTGGATCAACTCTCAGTTCAAATACTCTGCATGAATTTACGTTGCAAAAGGGGGGTTTCAATTCAGGTTCACATCTAATGCTCATTCATGTATACAATACATACAAGCATAATGATGAAATTGAACTGAAATACCCTTTAAATACATTCTTATAAGTGCAATCACATTGTAATTTTTTGCAAGGTAATTAATGCGATAAAATGAGGTATATCAACTTAATTTCCGTTTTCTACAAATATAGTTGTCATATGCTCGATCTTCCAATTTGATAAGATTACATTTTTTCAAACAGAGAACAAAAAACAAACAGCAATAAAGGTCATTACAGCTCATTCGGAAATGTCGTCAATCCACAAAAAGAGTTCTTGTTGTTATTCAATCAGATCAATTAGTTCAAGAGTTTACTCAGTTCAATTAGACTTCATTTCAGCTGATGTGCGTCTGTAGTTACAGTTCCAGCATAGTCTTTGTTACAGACCAATTACAGATATTCTTGGTTCTAAAACTTCAATTAGATTATTTGATTAGTCTTATTCTAGACTTTCAGATTTTGCGGGTAATTCGAATTTTGGATAGTCTTATGTTCAGACTTCTATATTTACTTAAATCTATCAAAACCTATTTGTGAGGGATATTAATTACCTTACAGTATTCAAGGCTCCTTGGTCGGGAATCCGTCCTGGTCTTCACGCGGAAGCAGCAAAACCAGTTTGTGTATCGGACGCTCTAGTTCTTTCACAGGTCCTTTACGCTTACCGCTGTCGTCAAGTTCGGAGTCCCCCTTTACGAGCTTCACTTTACGAATGAGTCCATCGGTAGAAGGAAAGACCTCGCTTATCCTTGCTAGGGACCATTGATTTCGTGGCAAGTTCTCGTCTTTCATGATGACGATATCCCCAATCTTAGCATCCCGTCGGGGCCGAGTCCATTTCTGGCGTGTCTGTAAGTTCTGGAGAAACTCCTTTCTCCAACGATCCCAGAACTCGTTGATCAGATGTTGTACCCTCCTCCAACGCTTTCTGGAGTACAAATCAGCGTCCTGAAAATTGCCTGGTGGAGGAAGTAAGACTTTCGACTTCATGGTTATAAGATGATTTGGCGTAAGAGGAGCCAAATATGTTGGGTCGTTCAGGTCAGTCACAGTCAGCGGCCTGCTATTGACAATTGCAGCCGCCTCATACATCAGTGTTCTCAGTGATTCATCATTGAGTTGTCTACTCGATTGATACAGCAAAGTTTCAAGCACTCTCCTGGCAGATCTTATTTGGCGCTCCCATACTCCACCCATATGGCTTGCCGCGGGGACGTTGAAAGTGAACTGTACGTAGTCACATCCTTCTTTCATTAGAGTGCCTTTGACATGTTCGTGATTCATTTCTGACCACGCTTTCCTTAACTCTGCTTCTGCGCCAACGAAGTTCGTTCCCCTGTCGCATCTCAGTTGACGTATTGGACCCCTCAGAGCAGCAAAGCGACGATATCCCTGAATGAATGAGTCTGTAGTCAGACTATTGAGTGTCTCAATATGCACGGCTCTCGAAGGCATGCATGTGAAGAGGAGTCCATATCGCTTCATCTCCTTTCTACCTTCCTTTATCACCCATGGGCCAAAGCAGTCGATGCCACAGTAAGTGAAAGGTGCTGCAGGTAACACACGGTCAGACGGTAGATCAGACATCTTCTGTATTTGTGCGGGACTACGTAGCCTATTGCATATGACACATTTTCGTATGAAATTGGCCACTCGATTACTGCTTCCAAGAACCCAAAATCCATTCTCTCTTATCTGGTTCAATGTCATGCCTCTTCCTTGATGAGCAGTCAACTCATGACAGTGACGTATCACAAGGTCCGTTACGTGGCTTCTTTGTGGGAGAATCAGGGGATGCTTTCTGTCATATGAGTCGTCTCCCCTTCGAATTCTTCCTCCAACTCTTAGAATTCCCTTTTTATCCAGGAAAGTGTCAAGTCCATGGAGACGACTTTCTTTCTTTATTTGACGTCTTCTCTGCCTGTCATTCAGATCCTGTTTCCTCTGGATTGACTTCAGGATTTCTATTTCTTCCCCAAAGGCTTCACTCTGGACGTGTCTCAGTATCTCAGTTTCTGCCTGTTGTAGATTCTGCACCGAGACTTTGCCTTGGGAAGTTGAGTCATCATTTGCCTGTCTTGTACGTTTTCTTTGACAACGTTGTTTCAGTCTTGTGATGAACAGCAGACAATAAGCCATCGCCCTCTTTGCTCTATACCATGTCGGGAATCGGTCTAGGCGACTCAGATCAAACTTGGAGTCACCCATTACAGTCGCGTTCACCATAGACTTCTTCACCTCGGGGTCACCTGGTGAAACCTCGAATTCCTCCTGATCATCAGCGCGAGGAACCGTCTCTTCCCATAGAAAATCTGGGCCAGTGAACCAGTTCGAAGTGATGAGTTGGTCAACGGTAAACCCTCTGGAAGCTCCATCTGCTGGATTGTCCTGTGTTCGAACGTGCTTCCACTGCGATGATTCTGAGTGTTGTCTGATCTCACAGATCCTATTTGCTACGAACACATGGAACCGCTTCGATTCATTGTTTATGTATCCAAGTACCACATTGCTGTCTGTCCAGTAGATATGCTCAATGTCCTCCAAGGCTAACTCTCGCTGAAGAAATGTGCTCACCCTAATGGAAACAACGGCAGCTGATAGTTCCAAACGGGGTATTGTTACTGCCTTGAGCGGGGCAATCCTGGACTTTGCCATCACCAGGATACAGTGGACTCTTCCCTCTCCATTCTTAATTCTCATACTTTGATGTTTACTTTGATGTTGAAGCGTAAAGATAAACTTATTTGCCCCTCCAGGTAATGCTATCTCTCTGGTATGGACTGTACTTAAGGGGGTGGTTGTACCAATATTTCCCAAGGATGGATTTGAACTGGTTTACAGTTGTTGCTCTGACTGCTGAGTCTGGTAAGGAATTCCAGTTGTTGCAACTTCGCACAGAGAAGGAATTTTGACGAAGCACAGATTTACACTTTGGCTTCCTTACTTTCATAGTGTGGCCTCTGGTTCTGGATTCGTGGACTAGTTGAAAAAATTTATTGATATCCACCCGGTCAATTCCTTTCATAATCTTAAAGATTTGAATCAGCTCAGCTCTCTGTCTTCGGTAAATGAGTGTCTCTAACCCGAGGGCTTTCAATCTCTCATGGTATTCTAGGTGACGAATATGTGCAAGTTGACGGGTAGCTCTTTGCTGCACTTTTTCCAGTAAGTCTTCGTCTTTCTTGAACATGGGACACCAAACCGAGTTGCAATATTCAGGAGTAGGCCGGATAATGGTCTTGTAGAGCATAAGCCATCCTTTTTCATTCAGACTTGAAAAGGATCTCTTTATGATACCCAACTTGATGTTGGCTCTTCTTGCTACATCTGCCACATGATCTGAGAATGATAGTGCAGAGTCAAAAGTTACTCCAAGGTCCTTCTCACAGTCGGATACAGGTATGTTGCTAACTTCTCCAGTATTTGCTATGGTGTAGTCACATTTCGGGTTACGCCTCCCATAATGAATGACCTTGCATTTCGAGACATTGAATTGTAATTGCCATTTCTCAGCCCATCTGGAAACAGCTTGAATATCCTGTTGAAGGTTTTCAGCATCACTTCTGTTTTCCACAACACTATAGATTTTTGTATCGTCTGCAAATAGTTTAATTCCAGATGTTACATTCTCAGGCAAATCGTCAATGAAACAAAGAAATAGGACAGGCCCGAGAACACTTCCTTGCGGAATTCCACTAGATACTGGGCACGATGGTGATTGTTTACCGTTAACTGACACTCTCTGTGATCGTCCTGTCAAGTACCCCTTTATCCAGTCATGGATGCGTCCTGAAATACCATTGGCTTGTAGCTTAACAAGGAGACGTTTGTGAGGGACAGTGTCGAATGCCTTCCTGTAATCTAAATAGATGCAGTCGATACTATGGCCGTTATCAAGTTTTGCTGTCCATTCTTCAAGAACCTCAAGAAGTTGGGTAGCGCAGGACCTGCCAAATCGAAATCCATGTTGATGATCGTCCAATAGGTTATTGATCTCTAGGTGCTCAATCAGTGCCTTTCTCACAATCCTCTCCATGATCTTGCACACTATCGATGTAAGACTGACTGGTCGATAGTTTGTCGGATCGTTTTTCCTCCCTTTCTTGAAGAGTGGCACCACAATAGCCTCTTTCCAGACATCTGGTATATTTCCCTTCTTCATAAGCTTAGTGAAGATAATCTGGAGAGGCTCAGCCAATTCGTTGCGCAGTTCTTTCAGCACTCTGGAGTGTATCCCGTCTGGGCCTGCCGATTTGTTAATGTCTAGCTTGGAAAGCAGAACAGTGATATCCTCTGTACGAAATTCTACATCTTCAAGTGATTCATGAGTTCTGCTTGGTGTGTTGGGAATTGATTCTATGTCTTCTTGTGTAAAGACACTTCCAAAAAACAGATTAAAAGCATTTGCTTTTTCCTGGTCTGATTTGGCCCAAGATCCATCAGCTTTCAATAGGTCTGGAATGGCACCTTTAGTTTTAGTTTGCCTTTTAACATAGTGCCAGAAACTCTTAACGTTGACTTTAACTTCATCAGCAATCTTGTTTTCAAAGTCAGATTTGGCTCTCTTGATTTCTGAAGTTGCCACATTCCTGTGACTGACGTAAGTTGACCATTCAGCATCGCACCTGGTCTTCTGATATTTATTCCAAGATTTATGTTTTAAGTCTACTACTTGTTTACATCGTTGGTTGAACCATTCAGGTTGTCTCTTTGAACGTCTTTTCTTCAGTGGAACATAAGACTCGATACAACTGTGGACTGTCTTTTCAAAGAAATTCCAAGCCTCCAGTCCTGTAAGCTCGTGAAGTTCTTTTTCCCAATGAATGTCTTTTAATGATTCTCTCATCTTGTCGTAGTCGGCATGGTAATAACTTCTGACATAGGATTCTTCCTCCTTCTCCTCTGTCCCAATCAGTAAGTGCATGTTCAATGTAATATGGTCACTCTTTCCAATGGGTGTATCATAACTAATGTGCGATAAAAGATCCTCCTCGTTTGTGAACACCAGGTCAAGTAGACTAGGGACATGACCAGTCCTATATCTTGTTGGTGACTGCACATGTTGGTAGAGGTAAAGGTCCTCAACACAGGAAAGAAATTCAGATGAGTGATCCGCCCCACTATCGGCTCGGTGAAGATCCCAATTGATGTTCTTGTAATTAAAGTCTCCAACAATAAGTAGGTGATCAGGTTTGCCAGCACATACTTTAGACATCAAATTAATAAGCTCCTGGTTATTGCCAGCACTGCTTGATGGGGATCTATAAATACAACCCACTAAAACAATCCTGTTCTTGATCTCTAGCTGTGCCCACAATGATTCTTTGAATTTGCCACCATCCACATCCACCAAAGAGCATGAGTAAACATTCCTCACATAAATTGCGACACCACGTTGAGCATGAGAAAAATCTCCAGGTAAAAGAAGCTGATAACCTTCTAATTCCAATTCACTTGATTTTATTTCATATTGAACATTTTTGGGGTATATTTCTGTCAGTGCTATCACATCAGGTGTGTTCTTCAGAAGTCTCAGCTTAAATTCCTCCCTTTTATTCAGAAATGAATCACAGTTTGTATACAATACAGAAAGAAATGAATCATCAAATCTTTCAGCGTAATAATGTGCTTCACTTGGTGCTTCGCTTGGTGCATCACTTGGTGCTTCACCTGGTGCATCACTTGGTGCTTCACTTGGTACTTCACTTGGTGCTTCGCTTGGTGCTTCACTTGATGCATCACTTGGTGCATCACTTGGTGCATCACTTGGTGCTTCACTTGGTACTTTGCTTGGTGCTTCACTTGGTGCATCACTTGTTGCTCCACTTGGTGATTCACTTGGTGCATCACAAAAATTTGTAGAATGGTGATTGGAGAAAGTTGATTTATCCTGTTGTGCTCCACTATCAAAAGTTGATATTATCTCTGTGCTAGTGCGTGAAACAGTGCTGGTGCTACTATGTACATGATTAGCTGCTACTGGATTACTCCGTCTCTCTGGAACTTTCGTCATGGCGAAAACTCCGCTGCAAAGACTCACCAGGATTCGCATGTTTGTTAACCTTCTCTGCTCTGACTTTGTTGGTTTCAAGATTCGCATCACCATTGCCTGTTGTAGTAGTTTTTACCTGCACTATCCGCCCATTACGAATAACCAAGTTCTGCTCCCCATTCTCGCTTCTGGCCTTCAGATCACTCCTAAGCTTCTTGTAGGCATCACGTTCCGATCTTGTACGGTCCTTAGTCACAACTATCAGTCTATCACCTTCCCCCACCTCAGATTTGAACTTCCGAAGGACTTCATTTCTTGATGACTCCGACTCTAAGACAACCTTAAGCGGCCGACAGGTATCAGTCTTTTTCCCCAAACGATATAATGCCCTAAGCTCTGCAGGTCGCGATGATCCAAGAGAGTTTTGGACTAGTGATTTGACTTTTTGGAAGTCATCTTCCTTCCTGTCCTCAGGGTTACTACTTTTTGGCTCTGGAATGCCAAAAAATATCAAGTTAGGTTTCCTTCTTTCCTTCTCATCCATCTCCACAAACTTGTCAGATATAAGTTTTTCAACTTTGTCAACTGTGTCTTGTTCAAACCCAGATGCAACTCCTTTTCCCACATCGTTAATATCCGCCAACTTTCTGTTCACTGTCTTGTAGGTTTCTCTACACTCCTCTCTATATCCATTGACATCTCTCTTCAACTCGTTAAACTCCTGCCGGAGGTTGTCGTGTTGGGTCTGAAGTTGGGTCATAGTTTGGAGCATACTCCTTGCATGGCCATTGCAAATATTACAGTACCAGTGAATAGTGTCAGGCTCCTCACCCAGTAATTCGTAAAGTTTAGTTGAAACTTGCTGGCAATAACAATGGAACCAGATCTGGCACAACTCACACTCAATGGCAGGATCATTCTCATGAACAGATTCGTGACAATAGCCACAACTACTTGCGAAGTCACTTGAAGAAATTGGAGCTCTAGTAGTACTCCTTACTTGCCTGGGTGATCCATGTTGACGTTTAGAATCCTCATTTACACTAGTAACACTTCCTCTGGTAGGTCTTTTGTTAAAAGTACCCTTTTCTACACCACTACCTCTGCGACTTGCCATTATGATAAACAAGGAGCTTAGTCACAACTTATACCAATCAAAGTATTCAAATCAAGTACACAGATAATGCACACTCAGGCAGTAAGTGTATGAATTGGATCTGATAAATTTGGTTCAAAAATGTACAAGTGAACTCAGAACCAAACGTACTCCAAAAAGTAGCAAAATCTGCTCCAAAGTAGAGAATCAAGCTATAATAAGTGTAGCTAAGACAATATAATCAGGCATTAATGAAAAAGTGTACTTATCGATCTCCAAAGCTTAGCTAGAATGGTGACCACTTGGCTGGACTCATATGCTCTGCACACAAAAGTTGCTACACATGGGACTGAAGTGAATGCACATAACAGTCAAGTGTGTTGGCCTAAAAACAAGTCCAAAATACTGGTTCCAAAATACTACCAAATGCAAAAATATTCCTTTAAGTCATCAGAAGACACCTCCAGAAGTAAGATTCAGCAGACTAAAACCTCTAAAATAGTAAATTTAGTAATGGATTGAATGGATTTCTCCTGAGATATCACAGCACAACTACCCCCTACAGTACAGCATATAATCTATGAGCATTGGCCGTATCCCTCGGAACTAGCATCGGAGAAGTGGTGCATCTGCATGGTCGTAACCTCACCGAAGTCTGCAGGTTTGTAGCATCTCTGTATTGATAGGGAGTCAAGATTATGCAGATCAGTTGTCCATTTCTCCCATCTTTCTCTGAGATGATCTGGCAGGGGGTCGTCCCAATCAGCAGACATCTTACACAGCCCTTGCAGAATCTGCTTACCAGGTAAGACAATCGGGGCTAGTAATCCCATAGGGTCATAGATCGACATCACGGTTGACAGTATTCCGCGCCTGGTTAGAGGTCTGTCATCGAGTGTGACTCTGAATTGGAACGTGTCAGATTCCACACACCATTGCACCCCAAGTGCCTTCTGCAAAGGAAGCTTATCCTGTAGGAGATTAGTCTTGGTAGTGCCCTTTGCTCTATCCTCTTCCGGAACTGTTTCCAGCACTTCTTGGGTGTTTGAGATGAATTTGTGCAAGTGGAGGCCTCCTTTCTTGCACATCTCTCTGGTTCTCGAGATCAGATTCTTGGCCTCTTCTTTGGTAGGAACAGATATTAGCCCATCGTCCACGTAGAAGTTATGATGTACAAAGTTCTTTACATCCTCTCCAAATTCAATAGCATGGTCGCTGGCAATCTGTTTCAAACAAAAGTTTGAGCATCCTGGAGACGACGTCGCCCCAAACAAATGGACAGTCATTCTTAGCTCATGGGGCTGTTGCAGAAAGTCTCCATCCTTCCACCACAAATACCGTAGGTATTTTCTATGATCTTCCTTCACCTTGAATTGGTAGAACATCTCACGTATATCGCAACAAAATGCGATTGGTTCCAGTCTGAACCTGCAAAGTACTCCCACTAGTGTGTTAGTCAGATCTGGTCCAGAAAGAAGCTGCTTGTTGAGAGATTCCTTTCCAAATTCTGCACTGCAATCAAACACAACTCGTAACTTGTTGGGTTGTACTACCCCATGATGGGGAATGTACCATGCTTGGCCGTTCTGCTTGTCAAATTCTGGTACACTTTCAGCATATCCTTTCTCCAAGAGAGCATCCATCTTTTCCGAGTATTTCTGATGATACTCAGAGAGTCAGAGTCTCTTTGAAACTTTCTCTTTAGATGACTCAATCTCCTTTCCGCCATGAATCTGTTGTTGGGAAGGTTGACGACATCTTCTTTAAAGGGAAGAGGAGTCTCGTAATGACCATCATCTGTGATATGGACATTCTCCGACATGATTCTCATAAATCTTGTATCATGTTGCGAAAATGGTACCTCACTTCTGCTCTCTGAGAAATCTCTTTCCATCAGCTTCAGCACAGACGAAGGGCTGATCTCTTCTTTGATTGTAACGTTGTGAGTGAACGTTACTCTCTTCTTGATGGACATGTCTCTTTCAGCTAGTTCAGCGGGTATTTCACGTGCTGTCAAGCGATGACTGTGGCCAACGTGATCATCGGGGTTGTAGTGCTGTTCATCTTGACTTGTAACACCCACTATGCTCCATCCCAAGTCAGTTTTCATTCCAAATGGACCGTCATCGTCTTGGGAGGGAATCACATCTCGAGGAGTCAGAGCTCTTCCACAATCATAGCCGATCAACAATCCTATTTCACAGTGCTTCAGAGGCAGAAGTTGGTCAGCAATTGGAACCAAATGTGGGAAAGAGCGAGCTACTTCAGGAGTGGGGATGTGTTCTCTGTTGGCTGGCATTATGTCTCTAGTGTATGCAGCTGGAAGGTGTATCACCTTTTCACTGTTAAAGGCTCGAGCTGTGAGTCCTTTAATCTTCTCACTTGGAATCCTTTCGTTCTTGGTCGACATTGTAGACAGAAGAAGGTTGACCCTCAGTCCATGAAGTCCTAAGGCATCCTTTGTAGAATTCAATATGAAGGTGGTATCCGATTGAGTATCTAATAGTGCGTATACGAGCCTCTCTTCCTTCATATTCTCATGAGACAGCCAGACTGGCACGATTGCCGCGCTTTTCACATAACTTGTGGCGTTAGAATTAACAAGTGTATGTGAATTTGAAGATTGTATTTCTTCCTGGTTCGATGTCCTTTCCCTTTCTTCTGAAGGTCTTCTGTCAAAGTGTAGTGGCGTAGGATGACGCTTGTTGCACTCTCTGCATGTGCTTCTCCTTCGACAATTTTTGGTCAGATGACCTCTCTTGAGACACCCGTAACACAAGCCCTTTTCTCTTATGAACTTCTTCCTCTCGGACATAGGCTGATTGACAAAGGCTTGACAATCCTCAAGGTGATGATGATTTCTACAGAATATACAGAATGATTTCCGTTCTGGCCTCTTTGTCTCATCTTGGATGGAGCTGGTTCTCATAGTTAACGCTCTCATGGATTTTCCTCTGTCCTGTTTCGGTTTGTCCTCCTTCAGGCTACCAATGGACGTGATTGGGTCACATGCAATGTTACTCTCTTCCTCAATGAATGATGAGAAGGTACCGAATGAAGGAAATGTACCATGTGACCTCCTATGCTCATAGACTCGTCGGCTCCATTTAGTAACAAGCCAATCGGGAAGTTTGGATAGGAGTTTCCTATTCTCACGTTCGTCATCTAACTGTCGGAGGTTGCCGATCTTTTCTATTGCTGTTTGGCATTGTCGTAGGTAATCAGAGAATCTACGCAGTCCTCTGGAATCCTTTGTAGGTATCTTTGGCCAGTTATCCAGTCGGTCACGAAATGCATTCGAAATGATGAATGGATCACCATATCTCTGTTCTAGTTCACTCGTAGCTCGATTGTATGCCATATCATTGTGTATCAGAGAAAATCCTTGCACGAGTTCGAGAGGTGGGCCACGTAGATACTTCTTTAAGTAGAAGAATCGATCCCTTGCAGGAATACCTTGATGTTCCATTAAGATGTCGTAGGCCTGTTTCCAACTAGGGTATTGCAGTGGATCCCCAGAAAAGATATCTGGTTCTGGCAGTGGCAAGCGACTAATCTGTAGCTGAGTCAGCAAATTTAACAAGGGTTCTTTAGTCGGCAATTCTGTAGTCGGAACATCTTCAGTTGGCACATCTTTGGTCGGCACATCTTTAGTCGGCACATCATCCTGGCTTTCAAACGAGCATTCATTCACCCATTTTTGACAGGATGATAGTCTTTTCGATGAAACTTTAGATTTTCTTGACGATTCTTGTTCGAGGAGGTGTTCTTGTACTCCTTTCATCAGCTCTGAGTGTTCTTGTTCGATGTTGTCGAGCCTTTCATGGCTGTCATCGTCGATTCCTGCCAACTCCAATAGAATCTGAAGGTCTTCTTGAGCGGATATGGCGTTGTCCATCACCTGCTGCAGAGCGTCCCTACCTTGTCGAATAACTTTGACATCACTGATGTCGCTCAAGGTAGCTCTTAACTTATTCGACGCTCTACGCCAAGCACTAATGGATCTCTTAAATTCCTTCCCTTTTGTTTCAGCTTGATACTGCAGACCTTTCTCAGTGAGTTTGACTTCTCGCTTTGACCTTGTGTCCACAGCTTCAGCAACAGGGTTTTCCTTCTCCTTGTCCCCCATCATGTCCACTTCCGACATCTTGTACCAAATCACGTAATCTGAATCACGACGTCATCGCAGGTTGCAAGTCGTAGTGAAGTGAAGTTTTCACTGAAGAAACAGTCAATGAAAAGTCGTAGTAGGGTTGACTTGCTAATTTATTCTATGTCAACTAATTCCATCACACTTGCTCCGTGAAAACTGTATGAACAAAACATGATAAAGAAAAAGAACAGATTATAAGTAATTGTTCATACAGGCATTTTCGAATACATGTGTATAAATAATATCATCAGTTCGCCTATTAAATGCAGTGATTAATAACAAATGAATTTCTTCTCTTTGTCTCTTATCATTTGTGTATATGCAATTATCTATAAACAATACCTTCACTCAAGTCACGTGACCAATATTCGTGGTAGATAGTTTGAATCACAAAGACTTATTAGCATAACGCATATCAATGACTGCGTCCTTCTTATAGCGGACACGTCATTCGTATCGTTAATATCGTATACCTATTTACGTGCATACAATTAACATTGCCTTACGTAGCACCCTAGCTTACACTCTATATCGTATATATCGTATACCTGTTTTACGTGCATCTAATTTGCATATATATAACGTCCACTACAGCCGTATACGGTATCATACGTGTCCGTGCATACACTAATACTACACACACCATTCATTATCACTTAAGCATATTAGATTACATTCATATCATCATTTCTCATTATTTATACTATTTATACTCGTTATACATTAATATATCGAATTAACGAACCTTCTTGCCTCCTTATTGTTGCAAACGGGTTGGCTTCGTATCAATAACAGGTGTAATTTAGGACAAGATTTCGGTGCGAACATCCAATTCGTTGCTACTGCTATGTCGGAATTAGGAAAGCGTAGATGGCGCTATTTCAGCCCATGACGTAAGTCAGAATACTCCTTTTTGTCAGATAAAATAACTCTCATAAACGATCACATTAACAACCATATAAGATGGTCGTCAGTTTCCATGTGCAGAAGGTCATCAGGATAATGCTCTACCCCCTTGTGGGTCTGGTGTCGGTCTCGTTGATGTAACCTGGTGAGTGAGATGAGAGGGGATCGATAGAGCATAACGATCGAGCAGGGGTGTGGGAAGTTCGTGTGTTCATGTTCATTTTCCTCCTCTCCTATCTTCCGTCTCCCCCCCCCCCTCATCTCTTTCTTATTTCTTGCTTATCGTAAATTTTCGCAATTGATCAACTGCAATTTAAATGTTAAAACTGACATAAACACGCAGTGGCAGATCCAGGAATTTCTTACCGGGGGGGGGGGGGGGGCACAAAATCACATGGGGTAAAATATATGGAAAACCACTTTAGGCGCATTCTCAGGCACTTCCTGGAGTAATATGACATAAAATTGCTTTCTCCTATTCCCTCCAAGAGTAGGGATCTTTTGCAATTTGAGAACCACATTTGGCGCGTTAATTCCTGGAAAAACAAGGCTTTCTGATTGGTTAGAAGTTAGAGAAAAGGGATCTGTCACGAGACGTACATATGCTTCGTTGCTGCACAAAGACGATGGTCTGGTACTTAATTCACCAGTTGTACTTGCAAAAATCATCTCGAGTGTATAAACTGTGTTGTTATCATGAGCGTCGATAGACCTTTTTCAGTGGGGAGTGGGGAGGGGGGGGGGGGGGGTGTACAAGCCACCGATTACCGACAAACCTAGCCATGTCTACAAATTTAACCCTACAAACCCGGGGCCAGGAACTAAGTTATTTTCCAATTCCCCCCCACCCGTGCGAAATCTTTGATACTTCAAGCTATGACGTTTCATTTAATAGGCCTAATTAGAGAAAGAAGACGACTCGTTGTACCGTTCTCAACTCTTAATCCTTGTCCGAATTCAGTTCCCCCTCCCGGGCGAAGCTCGGAAGCTTTGACGTTTCATTTAATTCTTGTCTGAATCATTTTCGCCAATCCCGCGCAAAGCGCGGAAACTTTGACGTTTCATTAAATTATTAATCTTAATCCTCTGGCTTGTCTGAAGCGAAGCGCAGAAGCTTATTATTAGAGAAAGAAGACGAATCGTTGTACCGTTCTCTACTCCTAATCCTCGTCTGAATTCATTTGCTCCCCCCCCCCCCTACCGCGCGAAACGCGGAAGCCTCGACGTTTCATTAAATTATTAGAGGAAGAAAACAATTCGTTGTACTGTTTTCGACTCTCAATCCTTGTCTGAATAGAGTCCCCCCCCCCCGGGCGAAGCACAGAAGACGTTTCGTTGTACTGTTTTCGACTCTTATTCCTTGTCTGAATTCAGTTTCCTCCCTCCAGCGAGGAAGCTTTTACGTTTCATTAAATTATTAGAGAAAGAAGATGATTCGTTGTACCGACTCTTAATCATTGTCTGAATTTTCAAAAATGCTTCTTTGTCCAATAAAGAGTCACGGTTCGTAGGGGAAAAAATTGCCGGCCGACCGACATGATACATCTAACCTACTTGAAACTTTTGCATTGATATAGCACACGAGAATTGAGTAAGAGTGCCAACATCAGCCAAATCAGTGCTCACTACCCCCCTCCCCCCCCCCCCCCCCCCCACTGAGCGAAATATTGGCGGGCACGATTTTCATATTTCAGCACACTAAATTTCAAATTGATTTCAAATTTGGGCCCCCACCCCTAAGAAATCCTGGATCCGCGCCTGGCGGAGCAGACACAGCAACATCATTATCTATGCATATCTTTCTTGCCCCCTCGACGTGGTGGCTCCACC
>JAVYIG010017647.1:0-25048 GCA_035222895.1 Strongylocentrotus droebachiensis | reverse complement strand
ATTCCATGAGATGTCTAGGACGGGACAAAGTGCAAGGGGGAACCCTTGCATTCTGCGTCGTCCTAGACATGCCATGAAATGATCTCTTTTCATCTCTATAATAGTGTATGATCTCTGTCTATCCAAACTATGTAATCGCAGCTCATTCCATGAGATGTCTAGGACGGGACAAAGTGCAAGGGGGAACCCTTGCATTCTGCGTCGTCCTAGACATGTCATGAAATGATCTCTTTTCATCTCTATAATAGTGTATGATCTCTGTCTATCCAAACTATGTAATCGCAGCTCATTCCATGAGATGTCTAGGACGGGACAAAGTGCTAGGGGGAACCCTTGAATTCTGCGTCGTCCTAGACATGTCATGAAATGATCTCTTTTCATCTCTATAATAGTGTATGATCTCTGTCTATCCAAACTATGTAATCGCAGCTCATTCCATGAGATGTCTAGGACGGGACAAAGTGCAAGGGGGAACCCTTGCATTCTGCGTCGTCCTAGACATGTCATGAAATGATCTCTTTTCATCTCTATAATAGTGTATGATCTCTGTCTATCCAAACAATATAATCGCAGCTCATTCCATGAGATGTCTAGGACGGGACAAAGTGCAAGGGGGAACCCTTGCATTCTTCGTCGTCCTAGACATGTCATGAAATGATCTCTTTTCATCTCTATAATAGTGTATGACCTCTGTCTATCCAAACTATGTTATTGCAGCTCATTCCATGAGATGTCTAGGACGGGACAAAGTGCAAGGGGGAACCCTTGCATTCTGCGTCGTCCTAGACATGTCATGAAATGATCTCTTTTCATCTCTATAATAGTGTATGACCTCTGTCTATCCAAACTATGTAATCGCAGCTCATTCCATGAGATGTCTAGGACGGGACAAAGTGCTAGGGGGAACCCTTGCATTCTGCGTCGTCCTAGACATGTCATGAAATGATCTCTTTTCATCTCTATAATAGTGTATGATCTCTGTCTATCCAAACTATGTAATCGCAGCTCATTCCATGAGATGTCTAGGACGGGACAAAGTGCAAGGGGGAACCCTTGCATTCTGCGTCGTCCTAGACATGTCATGAAATGATCTCTTTTCATCTCTATAATAGTGTATGATCTCTGTCTATCCAAACTATGTAATCGCAGCTCAATCCATGAGATGTCTAGGACGGGACAAAGTGCAAGGGGGAACCCTTGCATTCTGCGTCGTCCTAGACATGTCATGAAATGATCTCTTTTCATCTCTATAATAGTGTATGATCTCTGTCTATCCAACTATGTAATCGCAGCTCATTCCATGAGATGTCTCGGACGGGACAAAGTGCTAGGGGGAACCCTTGCATTCTGCGTCGTCCTAGACATGTCATGAAATGATCTCTTTTCATCTCTATAATAGTGTATGATCTCTGTCTATCCAAACTATGTAATCGAAGCTCATTCCATGAGATGTCTAGGACGGGACAAAGTGCAAGGGGGGAACCCTTGCATTCTGCGTCGTCCTAAACATATCATGAAATGATCTCTTTTCATCTCTATAATAGTGTATGATCTCTGTCTATCCAAACTATATAATCGCAGCTCATTCCATGAGATGTCTAGGACGGGACAAAGTACAAGGGGGAACCCTTGCATTCTGCGTCGTCCTAGACATGTCATGAAATGATCTCTTTTCATCTCTATAATAGTGTATGATCTCTGTCTATCCAAACTATGTAATCGCAGCTCATTCCATGAGATGTCTAGGACGGGACAAAGTGCAAGGGGGAACCCTTGCATTCTGCGTCGTCCTAGACATGCCATGAAATGATCTCTTTTCATCTCTATAATAGTGTATGATCTCTGTCTATCCAAACTATGTAATCGCAGCTCATTCCATGAGATGTCTAGGACGGGACAAAGTGCAAGGGGGAACCCTTGCATTCTGCGTCGTCCTAGACATGTCATGAAATGATCTCTTTTCATCTCTATAATAGTGTATGATCTCTGTCTATCCAAACTATGTAATCGCAGCTCATTCCATGAGATGTCTAGGACGGGACAAAGTGCTAGGGGGAACCCTTGAATTCTGCGTCGTCCTAGACATGTCATGAAATGATCTCTTTTCATCTCTATAATAGTGTATGATCTCTGTCTATCCAAACTATGTAATCGCAGCTCATTCCATGAGATGTCTAGGACGGGACAAAGTGCAAGGGGGAACCCTTGCATTCTGCGTCGTCCTAGACATGTCATGAAATGATCTCTTTTCATCTCTATAATAGTGTATGATCTCTGTCTATCCAATTTATGTAATCGCAGCTCAATCCATGAGATGTCTAGGACGGGAAAAAGTGCAAGGGGGAACCCTTGCATTCTGCGTCGTCCTAGACATGTCATGAAATGATCTCTTTTCATCTCTATAATAGTGTATGATCTCTGTCTATCCAAACAATATAATCGCAGCTCATTCCATGAGATGTCTAGGACGGGACAAAGTGCAAGGGGGAACCCTTGCATTCTTCGTCGTCCTAGACATGTCATGAAATGATCTCTTTTCATCTTTATAATAGTGTATGATCTCTGTCTATCCAAACTATATAATCGCAGCTCAATCCATGAGATGTCTAGGACGGGACAAAGTGCAAGGGGGAACCCTTGCATTCTGCGTCGTCCTAGACATGTCATGAAATGATCTCTTTTCATCTCTATAATAGTGTATGACCTCTGTCTATCCAAACTATGTAATCGCAGCTCATTCCATGAGATGTCTAGGACGGGACAAAGTGCTAGGGGGAACCCTTGCATTCTGCGTCGTCCTAGACATGTCATGAAATGATCTCTTTTCATCTCTATAATAGTGTATGATCTCTGTCTATCCAAACTATGTAATCGAAGCTCATTCCATGAGATGTCTAGGACGGGACAAAGTGCAAGGGGGGAACCCTTGCATTCTGCGTCGTCCTAAACATATCATGAAATGATCTCTTTTCATCTCTATAATAGTGTATGATCTCTGTCTATCCAAACTATATAATCGCAGCTCATTCCATGAGATGTCTAGGACGGGACAAAGTACAAGGGGGAACCCTTGCATTCTGCGTCGTCCTAGACATGTCATGAAATGATCTCTTTTCATCTCTATAATAGTGTATGATCTCTGTCTATCCAAACTATGTAATCGCAGCTCATTCCATGAGATGTCTAGGACGGGACAAAGTGCAAGGGGGAACCCTTGCATTCTGCGTCGTCCTAGACATGCCATGAAATGATCTCTTTTCATCTCTATAATAGTGTATGATCTCTGTCTATCCAAACTATGTAATCGCAGCTCATTCCATGAGATGTCTAGGACGGGACAAAGTGCAAGGGGGAACCCTTGCATTCTGCGTCGTCCTAGACATGTCATGAAATGATCTCTTTTCATCTCTATAATAGTGTATGATCTCTGTCTATCCAAACTATGTAATCGCAGCTCATTCCATGAGATGTCTAGGACGGGACAAAGTGCTAGGGGGAACCCTTGAATTCTGCGTCGTCCTAGACATGTCATGAAATGATCTCTTTTCATCTCTATAATAGTGTATGATCTCTGTCTATCCAAACTATGTAATCGCAGCTCATTCCATGAGATGTCTAGGACGGGACAAAGTGCAAGGGGGAACCCTTGCATTCTGCGTCGTCCTAGACATGTCATGAAATGATCTCTTTTCATCTCTATAATAGTGTATGATCTCTGTCTATCCAAACTATGTAATCGCAGCTCAATCCATGAGATGTCTAGGACGGGAAAAAGTGCAAGGGGGAACCCTTGCATTCTGCGTCGTCCTAGACATGTCATGAAATGATCTCTTTTCATCTCTATAATAGTGTATGATCTCTGTCTATCCAAACAATATAATCGCAGCTCATTCCATGAGATGTCTAGGACGGGACAAAGTGCAAGGGGGAACCCTTGCATTCTTCGTCGTCCTAGACATGTCATGAAATGATCTCTTTTCATCTTTATAATAGTGTATGATCTCTGTCTATCCAAACTATATAATCGCAGCTCAATCCATGAGATGTCTAGGACGGGACAAAGTGCAAGGGGGAACCCTTGCATTCTGCGTCGTCCTAGACATGTCATGAAATGATCTCTTTTCATCTCTATAATAGTGTATGACCTCTGTCTATCCAAACTATGTAATCGCAGCTCATTCCATGAGATGTCTAGGACGGGACAAAGTGCTAGGGGGAACCCTTGCATTCTGCGTCGTCCTAGACATGTCATGAAATGATCTCTTTTCATCTCTATAATAGTGTATGATCTCTGTCTATCCAAACTATGTAATCGAAGCTCATTCCATGAGATGTCTAGGACGGGACAAAGTGCAAGGGGGAACCCTTGCATTCTGCGTCGTCCTAAACATGTCATGAAATGATCTCTTTTCATCTCTATAATAGTGTATGATCTCTGTCTATCCAAACTATATAATCGCAGCTCATTCCATGAGATGTCTAGGACGGGACAAAGTGCAAGGGGGAACCCTTGCATTCTGCGTCGTCCTAGACATGTCATGAAATGATCTCTTTTCATCTCTATAATAGTGTATGATCTCTGTCTATCCAAACTATGTAATCGAAGCTCATTCCATGAGATGTCTAGGACGGGACAAAGTGCAAGGGGGGAACCCTTGCATTCTGCGTCGTCCTAAACATGTCATGAAATGATCTCTTTTCATCTCTATAATAGTGTATGATCTCTGTCTATCCAAACTATATAATCGCAGCTTATTCCATGAGATGTCTAGGACGGGACAAAGTACAAGGGGGAACCCTTGCATTCTGCGTCGTCCTAGAAATGTCATGAAATGATCTCTTTTCATCTCTATAATAGTGTATGATCTCTGTCTATCCAAACTATGTAATCGCAGCTCATTCCATGAGATGTCTAGGACGGGACAAAGTGCAAGGGGGAACCCTTGCATTCTGCGTCGTCCTAGACATGTCATGAAATGAATTCTTTTCATCTCTATAATAGTGTATGATCTATGTCTATCCAAACTATATAATCGCAGCTCATTCCATGAGATGTCTAGGACGGGACAAAGTGCAAGGGGGAACCCTTGCATTCTGCGTCGTCCTAGACATGTCATGAAATGATCTCTTTTCATCTCTATAATAGTGTATGATCTCTGTCTATCCAAACTATGTAATCGCAGCTCATTCCATGAGATGTCTAGGACGGGACAAAGTGCAAGGGGGAACCCTTGCATTCTGCGTCGTCCTAGACATGTCATGAAATGATCTCTTTTCATCTCTATAATAGTGTATGATCTCTGTCTATCCAAACTATGTAATCGCAGCTCATTCCATGAGATGTCTAGGACGGGACAAAGTGCAAGGGGGAACCCTTGCATTCTGCGTCGTCCTAGACATGCTATGAAATGATCTCTTTTCATCTCTATAATAGTGTATGATCTCTGTCTATCCAAACTATGTAATCGCAGCTCATTCCATGAGATGTCTAGGACGGGACAAAGTGCAAGGGGGAACCCTTGCATTCTGCGTCGTTCTAGACATGTCATGAAATGATCTCTTTTCATCTCTATAATAGTGTATGATCTCTGTCTATCCAAACTATATAATCGCAGCTCATTCCATGAGATGTCTAGGACGGGACAAAGTGCAAGGGGGAACCCTTGCATTCTGCGTCGTCCTAGACATGTCATGAAATGATCTCTTTTCATCTCTATAATAGTGTATGATCTATGTCTATCCAAACTATGTAATCGCAGCTCATTCCATGAGATGTCTAGGACGGGACAAAGTGCAAGGGGGAACCCTTGCATTCTGCGTCGTCCTAGACATGTCATGAAATGATCTCTTTTCATCTCTATAATAGTGTATGATCTCTGTCTATCCAAACTATATAATCGCAGCTCATTCCATGAGATGTCTAGGACGGGACAAAGTGCAAGGGGGAACCCTTGCATTCTGCGTCGTCCTAGACATGTCATGAAATGATCTCTTTTCATCTTTATAATAGTGTATGATCTCTGTCTATACAAACTATGTAATCGCAGCTCATTCCATGAGATGTCTAGGACGGGACAAAGTGCAAGGGGGGACCCTTGCATTCTGCGTCGTCCTAGACATGTCATGAAATGATCTCTTTTCATCTCTATAATAGTGTATGATCTCTGTCTATCCAAACTATGTAATCGCAGCTCATTCCATGAGATGTCTAGGACGGGACAAAGTGCAAGGGGGAACCCTTGCATTCTGCGTCGTCCTAGACATGTCATGAAATGATCTCTTTTCATCTCTATAATAGTGTATGATCTCTGTCTATCCAAACTATGTAATCGAAGCTCATTCCATGAGATGTCTAGGACGGGACAAAGTGCAAGGGGGGAACCCTTGCATTCTGCGTCGTCCTAAACATGTCATGAAATGATCTCTTTTCATCTCTATAATAGTGTATGATCTCTGTCTATCCAAACTATATAATCGCAGCTTATTCCATGAGATGTCTAGGACGGGACAAAGTACAAGGGGGAACCCTTGCATTCTGCGTCGTCCTAGACATGTCATGAAATGATCTCTTTTCATCTCTATAATAGTGTATGATCTCTGTCTATCCAAACTATGTAATCGCAGCTCATTCCATGAGATGTCTAGGACGGGACAAAGTGCAAGGGGGAACCCTTGCATTCTGCGTCGTCCTAGACATGTCATGAAATGATCTCTTTTCATCTCTATAATAGTGTATGATCTATGTCTATCCAAACTATATAATCGCAGCTCATTCCATGAGATGTATAGGACGGGACAAAGTGCAAGGGGGAACCCTTGCATTCTGCGTCGTCCTAGACATGTCATGAAATGATCTCTTTTCATCTCTATAATAGTGTATGATCTCTGTCTATCCAAACTATATAATCGCAGCTCATTCCATGAGATGTCTAGGACGGGACAAAGTGCAAGGGGGAACCCTTGCATTCTGCGTCGTCCTAGACATGTCATGAAATGATCTCTTTTCATCTTTATAATAGTGTATGATCTCTGTCTATACAAACTATGTAATCGCAGCTCATTCCATGAGATGTCTAGGACGGGACAAAGTGCAAGGGGGGACCCTTGCATTCTGCGTCGTCCTAGACATGTCATGAAATGATCTCTTTTCATCTCTATAATAGTGTATGATCTCTGTCTATCCAAACTATGTAATCGCAGCTCATTCCATGAGATGTCTAGGACGGGACAAAGTGCAAGGGGGAACCCTTGCATTCTGCGTCGTCCTAGACATGTCATGAAATGATCTCTTTTCATCTCTATAATAGTGTATGATCTCTGTCTATCCAAACTATGTAATCGAAGCTCATTCCATGAGATGTCTAGGACGGGACAAAGTGCAAGGGGGGAACCCTTGCATTCTGCGTCGTCCTAAACATGTCATGAAATGATCTCTTTTCATCTCTATAATAGTGTATGATCTCTGTCTATCCAAACTATATAATCGCAGCTTATTCCATGAGATGTCTAGGACGGGACAAAGTACAAGGGGGAACCCTTGCATTCTGCGTCGTCCTAGAAATGTCATGAAATGATCTCTTTTCATCTCTATAATAGTGTATGATCTCTGTCTATCCAAACTATGTAATCGCAGCTCATTCCATGAGATGTCTAGGACGGGACAAAGTGCAAGGGGGAACCCTTGCATTCTGCGTCGTCCTAGACATGTCATGAAATGATCTCTTTTCATCTCTATAATAGTGTATGATCTATGTCTATCCAAACTATATAATCGCAGCTCATTCCATGAGATGTCTAGGACGGGACAAAGTGCAAGGGGGAACCCTTGCATTCTGCGTCGTCCTAGACATGTCTTGAAATGATCTCTTTTCATCTCTATAATAGTGTATGATCTCTGTCTATCCAAACTATGTAATCGCAGCTCATTCCATGAGATGTCTAGGACGGGACAAAGTGCAAGGGGGAACCCTTGCATTCTGCGTCGTCCTAGACATGTCATGAAATGATCTCTTTTCATCTCTATAATAGTGTATGATCTCTGTCTATCCAAACTATATAATCGCAGCTCATTCCATGAGATGTCTAGGACGGGACAAAGTGCAAGGGGGAACCCTTGCATTCTGCGTCGTCCTAGACATGTAATGAAATGATCTCTTTTCATCTTTATAATAGTGTATGATCTCTGTCTATACAAACTATGTAATCGCAGCTCATTCCATGAGATGTCTAGGACGGGACAAAGTGCAAGGGGGGACCCTTGCATTCTGCGTCGTCCTAGACATGTCATGAAATGATCTCTTTTCATCTCTATAATAGTGTATGATCTCTGTCTATCCAAACTATGTAATCGCAGCTCATTCCATGAGATGTCTAGGACGGGACAAAGTGCAAGGGGGAACCCTTGCATTCTGCGTCGTCCTAGACATGTCATGAAATGATCTCTTTTCATCTCTATAATAGTGTATGATCTCTGTCTATCCAAACTATGTAATCGAAGCTCATTCCATGAGATGTCTAGGACGGGACAAAGTGCAAGGGGGGAACCCTTGCATTCTGCGTCGTCCTAAACATGTCATGAAATGATCTCTTTTCATCTCTATAATAGTGTATGATCTCTGTCTATCCAAACTATATAATCGCAGCTTATTCCATGAGATGTCTAGGACGGGACAAAGTACAAGGGGGAACCCTTGCATTCTGCGTCGTCCTAGAAATGTCATGAAATGATCTCTTTTCATCTCTATAATAGTGTATGATCTCTGTCTATCCAAACTATGTAATCGCAGCTCATTCCATGAGATGTCTAGGACGGGACAAAGTGCAAGGGGGAACCCTTGCATTCTGCGTCGTCCTAGACATGTCATGAAATGATCTCTTTTCATCTCTATAATAGTGTATGATCTATGTCTATCCAAACTATATAATCGCAGCTCATTCCATGAGATGTCTAGGACGGGACAAAGTGCAAGGGGGAACCCTTGCATTCTGCGTCGTCCTAGACATGTCTTGAAATGATCTCTTTTCATCTCTATAATAGTGTATGATCTCTGTCTATCCAAACTATGTAATCGCAGCTCATTCCATGAGATGTCTAGGACGGGACAAAGTGCAAGGGGGAACCCTTGCATTCTGCGTCGTCCTAGACATGTCATGAAATGATCTCTTTTCATCTCTATAATAGTGTATGATCTCTGTCTATCCAAACTATGTAATCGCAGCTCATTCCATGAGATGTCTAGGACGGGACAAAGTGCAAGGGGGAACCCTTGCATTCTGCGTCGTCCTAGACATGCCATGAAATGATCTCTTTTCATCTCTATAATAGTGTATGATCTCTGTCTATCCAAACTATGTAATCGCAGCTCATTCCATGAGATGTCTAGGACGGGACAAAGTGCAAGGGGGAACCCTTGCATTCTGCGTCGTTCTAGACATGTCATGAAATGATCTCTTTTCATCTCTATAATAGTGTATGATCTCTGTCTATCCAAACTATGTAATCGCAGCTCATTCCATGAGATGTCTAGGACGGGACAAAGTGCTAGGGGAAACCCTTGCATTCTGCGTCGTCCTAGACATGTCATGAAATGATCTCTTTTCATCTCTATAATAGTGTATGATCTCTGTCTATCCAAACTATGTAATCGCAGCTCATTCCATGAGATGTCTAGGACGGGACAAAGTGCAAGGGGGAACCCTTGCATTCTGCGTCGTCCTAGACATGTCATGAAATGATCTCTTTTCATCTCTATAATAGTGTATGATCTCTGTCTATCCAAACTATGTAATCGCAGCTCAATCCATGAGATGTCTAGGACGGAACAAAGTGCAAGGGGGAACCCTTGCATTCTGCGTCGTCCTAGACATGTCATGAAATGATCTCTTTTCATCTCTAAAATAGTGTATGATCTCTGTCTATCCAACTATGTAATCGCAGCTCATTCCATGAGATGTCTAGGACGGGACAAAGTGCTAGGGGGAACCCTTGCATTCTTCGTCGTCCTAGACATGTCATGAAATGATCTCTTTTCATCTCTATAATAGTGTATGATCTCTGTCTATCCAAACTATGTAATCGAAGCTCATTCCATGAGATGTCTAGGACGGGACAAAGTGCAAGGGGGAACCCTTGCATTCTGCGTCGTCCTAAACATGTCATGAAATGATCTCTTTTCATCTCTATAATAGTGTATGATCTCTGTCTATCCAAACTATATAATCGCAGCTCATTCCATGAGATGTCTAGGACGGGACAAAGTACAAGGGGGAACCCTTGCATTCTGCGTCGTCCTAGACATGTCATGAAATGATCTCTTTTCATCTCTATAATAGCGTATGATCTCTGTCTATCCAAACTATGTAATCGCAGCTCATTCCATGAGATGTCTAGGACGGGACAAAGTGCAAGGGGGAACCCTTGCATTCTGCGTCGTCCTAGACATGTCATGAAATGATCTCTTTTCATCTCTATAATAGTGTATGATCTCTGTCTATCCAAACTATGTAATCGCAGCTCATTCCATGAGATGTCTAGGACGGGACAAAGTGCAAGGGGGAACCCTTGCATTCTGCGTCGTCCTAGACATGTCATGAAATGATCTCTTTTCATCTCTATAATAGTGTATGATCTCTGTCTATCCAAACTATGTAATCGAAGCTCATTCCATGAGATGTCTAGGACGGGACAAAGTGCAAGGGGGGAACCCTTGCATTCTGCGTCGTCCTAAACATGTCATGAAATGATCTCTTTTCATCTCTATAATAGTGTATGATCTCTGTCTATCCAAACTATATAATCGCAGCTTATTCCATGAGATGTCTAGGACGGGACAAAGTACAAGGGGGAACCCTTGCATTCTGCGTCGTCCTAGAAATGTCATGAAATGATCTCTTTTCATCTCTATAATAGTGTATGATCTCTGTCTATCCAAACTATGTAATCGCAGCTCATTCCATGAGATGTCTAGGACGGGACAAAGTGCAAGGGGGAACCCTTGCATTCTGCGTCGTCCTAGACATGTCATGAAATGATCTCTTTTCATCTCTATAATAGTGTATGATCTATGTCTATCCAAACTATATAATCGCAGCTCATTCCATGAGATGTCTAGGACGGGACAAAGTGCAAGGGGGAACCCTTGCATTCTGCGTCGTCCTAGACATGTCTTGAAATGATCTCTTTTCATCTCTATAATAGTGTATGATCTCTGTCTATCCAAACTATGTAATCGCAGCTCATTCCATGAGATGTCTAGGACGGGACAAAGTGCAAGGGGGAACCCTTGCATTCTGCGTCGTCCTAGACATGTCATGAAATGATCTCTTTTCATCTCTATAATAGTGTATGATCTCTGTCTATCCAAACTATGTAATCGCAGCTCATTCCATGAGATGTCTAGGACGGGACAAAGTGCAAGGGGGGAACCCTTGCATTCTGCGTCGTCCTAGACATGCCATGAAATGATCTCTTTTCATCTCTATAATAGTGTATGATCTCTGTCTATCCAAACTATGTAATCGCAGCTCATTCCATGAGATGTCTAGGACGGGACAAAGTGCAAGGGGGAACCCTTGCATTCTGCGTCGTCCTAGACATGTCATGAAATGATCTCTTTTCATCTCTATAATAGTGTATGATCTCTGTCTATCCAAACTATGTAATCGCAGCTCAATCCATGAGATGTCTAGGACGGGACAAAGTGCAAGGGGGAACCCTTGCATTCTGCGTCGTCCTAGACATGTCATGAAATGATCTCTTTTCATCTCTAAAATAGTGTATGATCTCTGTCTATCCAACTATGTAATCGCAGCTCATTCCATGAGATGTCTAGGACGGGACAAAGTGCTAGGGGGAACCCTTGCATTCTGCGTCGTCCTAGACATGTCATGAAATGATCTCTTTTCATCTCTATAATAGTGTATGATCTCTGTCTATCCAAACTATGTAATCGAAGCTCATTCCATGAGATGTCTAGGACGGGACAAAGTGCAAGGGGGAACCCTTGCATTCTGCGTCGTCCTAAACATGTCATGAAATGATCTCTTTTCATCTCTATAATAGTGTATGATCTCTGTCTATCCAAACTATATAATCGCAGCTCATTCCATGAGATGTCTAGGACGGGACAAAGTACAAGGGGGAACCCTTGCATTCTGCGTCGTCCTAGACATGTCATGAAATGATCTCTTTTCATCTCTATAATAGCGTATGATCTCTGTCTATCCAAACTATGTAATCGCAGCTCATTCCATGAGATGTCTAGGACGGGACAAAGTGCAAGGGGGAACCCTTGCATTCTGCGTCGTCCTAGACATGTCATGAAATGATCTCTTTTCATCTCTATAATAGTGTATGATCTCTGTCTATCCAAACTATGTAATCGCAGCTCAATCCATGAGATGTCTAGGACGGGACAAAGTGCAAGGGGGAACCCTTGCATTCTGCGTCGTCCTAAACATGTCATGAAATGATCTCTTTTCATCTCTATAATAGTGTATGATCTCTGTCTATCCAAACTATATAATCGCAGCTCATTCCATGAGATGTCTAGGACGGGACAAAGTACAAGGGGGAACCCTTGCATTCTGCGTCGTCCTAGACATGTCATGAAATGATCTCTTTTCATCTCTATAATAGTGTATGATCTCTGTCTATCCAAACTATGTAATCGCAGCTCATTCCATGAGATGTCTAGGACGGGACAAAGTGCAAGGGGGAACCCTTGCATTCTGCGTCGTCCTAGACATGTCATGAAATGATCTCTTTTCATCTCTATAATAGTGTATGATCTATGTCTATCCAAACTATATAATCGCAGCTCATTCCATGAGATGTCTAGGACGGGACAAAGTGCAAGGGGGAACCCTTGCATTCTGCGTCGTCCTAGACATGTCATGAAATGATCTCTTTTCATCTCTATGATAGTGTATGATCTCTGTCTATCCAAACTATGTAATCGCAGCTCATTCCATGAGATGTCTAGGACGGGACAAAGTGCAAGGGGGAACCCTTGCATTCTTCGTCGTCCTAGACATGTCATGAAATGATCTCTTTTCATCTCTATAATAGTGTATGATCTATGTCTATCCAAACTATGTAATCGCAGCTCATTCCATGAGATGTCTAGGACGGGACAAAGTGCAAGGGGGAACCCTTGCATTCTGCGTCGTCCTAGACATGTCATGAAATGATCTCTTTTCATCTCTATAATAGTGTATGATCTCTGTCTATCCAAACTATATAATCGCAGCTTATTCCATGAGATGTCTAGGACGGGACAAAGTACAAGGGGGAACCCTTGCATTCTGCGTCGTCCTAGAAATGTCATGAAATGATCTCTTTTCATCTCTATAATAGTGTATGATCTCTGTCTATCCAAACTAAGTAATCGCAGCTCATTCCATGAGATGTCTAGGACGGGACAAAGTGCTAGGGGAAACCCTTGCATTCTGCGTCGTCCTAGACATGTCATGAAATGAACTCTTTTCATCTCTATAATAGTGTATGATCTCTGTCTATCCAAACTATGTAATCGCAGCTCATTCCATGAGATGTCTAGGACGGGACAAAGTGCAAGGGGGAACCCTTGCATTCTGCGTCGTCCTAGACATGTCATGAAATGATCTCTTTTCATCTCTATAATAGTGTATGATCTCTGTCTATCCAAACTATGTAATCGCAGCTCAATCCATGAGATGTCTAGGACGGGACAAAGTGCAAGGGGGAACCCTTGCATTCTGCGTCGTCCTAGACATGTCATGAAATGATCTCTTTTCATCTCTAAAATAGTGTATGATCTCTGTCTATCCAACTATGTAATCGCAGCTCATTCCATGAGATGTCTAGGACGGGACAAAGTGCTAGGGGGAACCCTTGCATTCTGCGTCGTCCTAGACATGTCATGAAATGATCTCTTTTCATCTCTATAATAGTGTATGATCTCTGTCTATCCAAACTATGTAATCGAAGCTCATTCCATGAGATGTCTAGGACGGGACAAAGTGCAAGGGGGAACCCTTGCATTCTGCGTCGTCCTAAACATGTCATGAAATGATCTCTTTTCATCTCTATAATAGTGTATGATCTCTGTCTATCCAAACTATATAATCGCAGCTCATTCCATGAGATGTCTAGGACGGGACAAAGTACAAGGGGGAACCCTTGCATTCTGCGTCGTCCTAGACATGTCATGAAATGATCTCTTTTCATCTCTATAATAGCGTATGATATCTGTCTATCCAAACTATGTAATCGCAGCTCAATCCATGAGATGTCTAGGACGGGACAAAGTGCAAGGGGGAACCCTTGCATTCTGCGTCGTCCTAAACATGTCATGAAATGATCTCTTTTCATCTCTATAATAGTGTATGATCTCTGTCTATCCAAACTATATAATCGCAGCTCATTCCATGAGATGTCTAGGACGGGACAAAGTACAAGGGGGAACCCTTGCATTCTGCGTCGTCCTAGACATGTCATGAAATGATCTCTTTTCATCTCTATAATAGTGTATGATCTCTGTGTATCCAAACTATGTAATCGCAGCTCATTCCATGAGATGTCTAGGACGGGACAAAGTGCAAGGGGGGAACCCTTGCATTCTGCGTCGTCCTAGACATGTCATGAAATGATCTCTTTTCATCTCTATAATAGTGTATGATCTATGTCTATCCAAACTATATAATCGCAGCTCATTCCATGAGATGTCTAGGACGGGACAAAGTGCAAGGGGGAACCCTTGCATTTTGCGTCGTCCTAGACATGTCATGAAATGATCTCTTTTCATCTCTATGATAGTGTATGATCTCTGTCTATCCAAACTATGTAATCGCAGCTCATTCCATGAGATGTCTAGGACGGGACAAAGTGCAAGGGGGAACCATTGCATTCTTCGTCGTCCTAGACATGTCATGAAATGATCTCTTTTCATCTCTATAATAGTGTATGATCTATGTCTATCCAAACTATGTAATCGCAGCTCATTCCATGAGATGTCTAGGACGGGACAAAGTGCAAGGGGGAACCCTTGCATTCTGCGTCGTCCTAGACATGTCATGAAATGATCTCTTTTCATCTCTATAATAGTGTATGATCTCTGTCTATCCAAACTATATAATCGCAGCTTATTCCATGAGATGTCTAGGACGGGACAAAGTACAAGGGGGAACCCTTGCATTCTGCGTCGTCCTAGAAATGTCATGAAATGATCTCTTTTCATCTCTATAATAGTGTATGATCTCTGTCTATCCAAACTATGTAATCGCAGCTCATTCCATGAGATGTCTAGGACGGGACAAAGTGCAAGGGGGAACCCTTGCATTCTGCGTCGTCCTAGACATGTCATGAAATGATCTCTTTTCATCTCTATAATAGTGTATGATCTATGTCTATCCAAACTATATAATCGCAGCTCATTCCATGAGATGTCTAGGACGGGACAAAGTGCAAGGGGGAACCCTTGCATTCTGCGTCGTCCTAGACATGTCATGAAATGATCTCTTTTCATCTCTATAATAGTGTATGATCTCTGTCTATCCAAACTATGTAATCGCAGCTCATTCCATGAGATGTCTAGGACGGGACAAAGTGCAAGGGGGAACCCTTGCATTCTGCGTCGTCCTAGACATGTCATGAAATGATCTCTTTTCATCTCTATAATAGTGTATGATCTCTGTCTATCCAAACTATGTAATCGCAGCTCATTCCATGAGATGTCTAGGACGGGACAAAGTGCAAGGGGGAACCCTTGCATTCTGCGTCGTCCTAGACATGTCATGAAATGATCTCTTTTCATCTCTATAATAGTGTATGATCTCTGTCTATCCAAACTATGTAATCGCAGCTCATTCCATGAGATGTCTAGGACGGGACAAAGTGCAATGGGGAACCCTTGCATTCTGCGTCGTCCTAGACATGCTATGAAATGATCTCTTTTCATCTCTATAATAGTGTATGATCTCTGTCTATCCAAACTATGTAATCGCAGCTCATTCCATGAGATGTCTAGGACGGGACAAAGTGCAAGGGGGAACCCTTGCATTCTGCGTCGTCCTAGACATGTCATGAAATGATCTCTTTTCATCTCTATAATAGTGTATGATCTCTGTCTATCCAAACTATGTAATCGCAGCTCATTCCATGAGATGTCTAGGACGGGACAAAGTGCAAGGGGGAACCCTTGCATTCTGCGTCGTCCTAGACATGTCATGAAATGATCTCTTTTCATCTCTATAATAGTGTATGATCTCTGTCTATCCAAACTATGTAATCGCAGCTCATTCCATGAGATGTCTAGGACGGGACAAAGTGCAAGGGGGAACCCTTGCATTCTGCGTCGTCCTAGACATGTCATGAAATGATCTCTTTTCATCTCTAAAATAGTGTATGATCTCTGTCTATCCAACTATGTAATCGCAGCTCATTCCATGAGATGTCTAGGACGGGACAAAGTGCTAGGGGGAACCCTTGCATTCTGCGTCGTCCTAGACATGTCATGAAATGATCTCTTTTCATCTCTATAATAGTGTATGATCTCTGTCTATCCAAACTATGTAATCGAAGCTCATTCCATGAGATGTCTAGGACGGGACAAAGTGCAAGGGGGAACCCTTGCATTCTGCGTCGTCCTAAACATGTCATGAAATGATCTCTTTTCATCTCTATAATAGTGTATGATCTCTGTCTATCCAAACTATATAATCGCAGCTCATTCCATGAGATGTCTAGGACGGGACAAAGTACAAGGGGGAACCCTTGCATTCTGCGTCGTCCTAGACATGTCATGAAATGATCTCTTTTCATCTCTATAATAGCGTATGATCTCTGTCTATCCAAACTATGTAATCGCAGCTCATTCCATGAGATGTCTAGGACGGGACAAAGTGCAAGGGGGAACCCTTGCATTCTGCGTCGTCCTAGACATGTCATGAAATGATCTCTTTTCATCTCTATAATAGTGTATGATCTCTGTCTATCCAAACTATGTAATCGCAGCTCAATCCATGAGATGTCTAGGACGGGACAAAGTGCAAGGGGGAACCCTTGCATTCTGCGTCGTCCTAAACATGTCATGAAATGATCTCTTTTCATCTCTATAATAGTGTATGATCTCTGTCTATCCAAACTATATAATCGCAGCTCATTCCATGAGATGTCTAGGACGGGACAAAGTACAAGGGGGAACCCTTGCATTCTGCGTCGTCCTAGACATGTCATGAAATGATCTCTTTTCATCTCTATAATAGTGTATGATCTCTGTCTATCCAAACTATGTAATCGCAGCTCATTCCATGAGATGTCTAGGACGGGACAAAGTGCAAGGGGGAACCCTTGCATTCTGCGTCGTCCTAGACATGTCATGAAATGATCTCTTTTCATCTCTATAATAGTGTATGATCTCTGTCTATCCAAACTATGTAATCGAAGCTCATTCCATGAGATGTCTAGGACGGGACAAAGTGCAAGGGGGAACCCTTGCATTCTGCGTCGTCCTAAACATGTCATGAAATGATCTCTTTTCATCTCTATAATAGTGTATGATCTCTGTCTATCCAAACTATATAATCGCAGCTCATTCCATGAGATGTCTAGGACGGGACAAAGTACAAGGGGGAACCCTTGCATTCTGCGTCGTCCTAGACATGTCATGAAATGATCTCTTTTCATCTCTATAATAGCGTATGATCTCTGTCTATCCAAACTATGTAATCGCAGCTCATTCCATGAGATGTCTAGGACGGGACAAAGTGCAAGGGGGAACCCTTGCATTCTGCGTCGTCCTAGACATGTCATGAAATGATCTCTTTTCATCTCTATAATAGTGTATGATCTCTGTCTATCCAAACTATGTAATCGCAGCTCAATCCATGAGATGTCTAGGACGGGACAAAGTGCAAGGGGGAACCCTTGCATTCTGCGTCGTCCTAAACATGTCATGAAATGATCTCTTTTCATCTCTATAATAGTGTATGATCTCTGTCTATCCAAACTATATAATCGCAGCTCATTCCATGAGATGTCTAGGACGGGACAAAGTACAAGGGGGAACCCTTGCATTCTGC
Organism: Strongylocentrotus droebachiensis; assembly: GCA_035222895.1. Lineage (NCBI taxonomy): Eukaryota > Metazoa > Echinodermata > Echinoidea > Camarodonta > Strongylocentrotidae > Strongylocentrotus > Strongylocentrotus droebachiensis. Next base: position 6,988 of record JAVYIG010017647.1, on the reverse strand, counting down.
GTCGTCCTAGACATGTCATGAAATGATCTCTTTTCATCTCTATAATAGTGTATGATCTCTGTCTATCCAAACTATGTAATCGCAGCTCATTCCATGAGATGTCTAGGACGGGACAAAGTGCAAGGGGGAACCCTTGCATTCTGCGTCGTCCTAGACATGTCATGAAATGATCTCTTTTCATCTCTATAATAGTGTATGATCTCTGTCTATCCAAACTATGTAATCGCAGCTCATTCCATGAGATGTCTAGGACGGGACAAAGTGCAAGGGGGAACCCTTGCATTCTGCGTCGTCCTAGACATGCCATGAAATGATCTCTTTTCATCTCTATAATAGTGTATGATCTCTGTCTATCCAAACTATGTAATCGCAGCTCATTCCATGAGATGTCTAGGACGGGACAAAGTGCAAGGGGGAACCCTTGCATTCTGCGTCGTCCTAGACATGTCATGAAATGATCTCTTTTCATCTCTATAATAGTGTATGATCTCTGTCTATCCAAACTATGTAATCGCAGCTCATTCCATGAGATGTCTAGGACGGGACAAAGTGCTAGGGGAAACCCTTGCATTCTGCGTCGTCCTAGACATGTCATGAAATGATCTCTTTTCATCTCTATAATAGTGTATGATCTCTGTCTATCCAAACTATGTAATCGCAGCTCATTCCATGAGATGTCTAGGACGGGACAAAGTGCAAGGGGGAACCCTTGCATTCTGCGTCGTCCTAGACATGTCATGAAATGATCTCTTTTCATCTCTTTAATAGTGTATGATCTCTGTCTATCCAAACTATGTAATCGCAGCTCAATCCATGAGATGTCTAGGACGGGACAAAGTGCAAGGGGGAACCCTTGCATTCTGCGTCGTCCTAGACATGTCATGAAATGATCTCTTTTCATCTCTAAAATAGTGTATGATCTCTGTCTATCCAACTATGTAATCGCAGCTCATTCCATGAGATGTCTAGGACGGGACAAAGTGCTAGGGGGAACCCTTGCATTCTGCGTCGTCCTAGACATGTCATGAAATGATCTCTTTTCATCTCTATAATAGTGTATGATCTCTGTCTATCCAAACTATGTAATCGAAGCTCATTCCATGAGATGTCTAGGACGGGATAAAGTGCAAGGGGGAACCCTTGCATTCTGCGTCGTCCTAAACATGTCATGAAATGATCTCTTTTCATCTCTATAATAGTGTATGATCTCTGTCTATCCAAACTATATAATCGCAGCTCATTCCATGAGATGTCTAGGACGGGACAAAGTACAAGGGGGAACCCTTGCATTCTGCGTCGTCCTAGACATGTCATGAAATGATCTCTTTTCATCTCTATAATAGTGTATGATCTATGTCTATCCAAACTATATAATCGCAGCTCATTCCATGAGATGTCTAGGACGGGACAAAGTGCAAGGGGGAACCCTTGCATTCTGCGTCGTCCTAGACATGTCATGAAATGATCTCTTTTCATCTCTATAATAGTGTATGATCTCTGTCTATCCAAACTATATAATTGCAGCTCATTCCATGAGATGTCTAGGACGGGACAAAGTGCAAGGGGGAACCCTTGCATTCTGCGTCGTCCTAGACATGTCATGAAATGATCTCTTTTCATCTCTATAATAGTGTATGATCTATGTCTATCCAAACTATGTATTCGCAGCTCATTCCATGAGATGTCTAGGACGGGACAAAGTGCAAGGGGGAACCCTTGCATTCTGCGTCGTCCTAGACATGTCATGAAATGATCTCTTTTCATCTCTATAATAGTGTATGATCTCTGTCTATCCAAACTATATAATCGCAGCTCATTCCATGAGATGTCTAGGACGGGACAAAGTGCAAGGGGGAACCCTTGCATTCTGCGTCGTCCTAGACATGTCATGAAATGATCTCTTTTCATCTTTATAATAGTGTATGATCTCTGTCTATACAAACTATGTAATCAAAGCTCATTCCATGAGATGTCTAGGACGGGACAAAGTGCAAGGGGGGACCCTTGCATTCTGCGTCGTCCTAGACATGTCATGAAATGATCTCTTTTCATCTCTATAATAGTGTATGATCTCTGTCTATCCAAACTATGTAATCGCAGCTCATTCCATGAGATGTCTAGGACGGGACAAAGTGCAAGGGGGAACCCTTGCATTCTGCGTCGTCCTAGACATGTCATGAAATGATCTCTTTTCATCTCTATAATAGTGTATGATCTCTGTCTATCCAAACTATGTAATCGAAGCTCATTCCATGAGATGTCTAGGACGGGACAAAGTGCAAGGGGGAACCCTTGCATTCTGCGTCGTCCTAAACATGTCATGAAATGATCTCTTTTCATCTCTATAATAGTGTATGATCTTTGTCTATCCAAACTATATAATCGCAGCTTATTCCATGAGATGTCTAGGACGGGACAAAGTACAAGGGGGAACCCTTGCATTCTGCGTCGTCCTAGACATGTCATGAAATGATCTCTTTTCATCTCTATAATAGTGTATGATCTCTGTCTATCCAAACTATGTAATCGCAGCTCATTCCATGAGATGTCTAGGACGGGACAAAGTGCAAGGGGGAACCCTTGCATTCTGCGTCGTCCTAGACATGTCATGAAATGATCTCTTTTCATCTCTATAATAGTGTATGATCTATGTCTATCCAAACTATATAATCGCAGCTCATTCCATGAGATGTCTAGGACGGGACAAAGTGCAAGGGGGAACCCTTGCATTCTGCGTCGTCCTAGACATGTCATGAAATGATCTCTTTTCATCTCTATAATAGTGTATGATCTCTGTCTATCCAAACTATGTAATCGCAGCTCATTCCATGAGATGTCTAGGACGGGACAAAGTGCAAGGGGGAACCCTTGCATTCTGCGTCGTCCTAGACATGTCATGAAATGATCTCTTTTCATCTCTATAATAGTGTATGATCTCTGTCTATCCAAACTATGTAATCGCAGCTCATTCCATGAGATGTCTAGGACGGGACAAAGTGCAAGGGGGAACCCTTGCATTCTGCGTCGTCCTAGACATGCCATGAAATGATCTCTTTTCATCTCTATAATAGTGTATGATCTCTGTCTATCCAAACTATGTAATCGCAGCTCATTCCATGAGATGTCTAGGACGGGACAAAGTGCAAGGGGGAACCCTTGCATTCTGCGTCGTCCTAGACATGTCATGAAATGATCTCTTTTCATCTCTATAATAGTGTATGATCTCTGTCTATCCAAACTATGTAATCGCAGCTCATTCCATGAGATGTCTAGGACGGGACAAAGTGCTAGGGGGAACCCTTGCATTCTGCGTCGTCCTAGACATGTCATGAAATGATCTCTTTTCATCTCTATAATAGTGTATGATCTCTGTCTATCCAAACTATGTAATCGCAGCTCATTCCATGAGATGTCTAGGACGGGACAAAGTGTAAGGGGGAACCCTTGCATTCTGCGTCGTCCTAGACATGTCATGAAATGATCTCTTTTCATCTCTATAATAGTGTATGATCTCTGTCTATCCAAACTATGTAATCGCAGCTCAATCCATGAGATGTCTAGGACGGGACAAAGTGCAAGGGGGAACCCTTGCATTCTGCGTCGTCCTAGACATGTCATGAAATGATCTCTTTTCATCTCTATAATAGTGTATGATCTCTGTCTATCTAACTATGTAATCGCAGCTCATTCCATGAGATGTCTAGGACGGGACAAAGTGCTAGGGGGAACCCTTGCATTCTGCGTCGTCCTAGACATGTCATGAAATGATCTCTTTTCATCTCTATAATAGTGTATGATCTCTGTCTATCCAAACTATGTAATCGAAGCTCATTCCATGAGATGTCTAGGACGGGACAAAGTGCAAGGGGGGAACCCTTGCATTCTGCGTCGTCCTAAACATGTCATGAAATGATCTCTTTTCATCTCTATAATAGTGTATGATCTCTGTCTATCCAAACTATATAATCGCAGCTCATTCCATGAGATGTCTAGGACGGGACAAAGTACAAGGGGGAACCCTTGCATTCTGCGTCGTCCTAGACATGTCATGAAATGATCTCTTTTCATCTCTATAATAGTGTATGATCTCTGTCTATCCAAACTATGTAATCGCAGCTCATTCCATGAGATGTCTAGGACGGGACAAAGTGCAAGGGGGAACCCTTGCATTCTGCGTCGTCCTAGAAATGCCATGAAATGATCTCTTTTCATCTCTATAATAGTGTATGATCTCTGTCTATCCAAACTATGTAATCGCAGCTCATTCCATGAGATGTCTAGGACGGGACAAAGTGCAAGGGGGAACCCTTGCATTCTGCGTCGTCCTAGACATGTCATGAAATGATCTCTTTTCATCTCTATAATAGTGTATGATCTCTGTCTATCCAAACTATGTAATCGCAGCTCATTCCATGAGATGTCTAGGACGGGACAAAGTGCTAGGGGGAACCCTTGCATTCTGCGTCGTCCTAGACATGTCATGAAATGATCTCTTTTCATCTCTATAATAGTGTATGATCTCTGTCTATCCAAACTATGTAATCGCAGCTCATTCCATGAGATGTCTAGGACGGGACAAAGTGCAAGGGGGAACCCTTGCATTCTTCGTCGTCCTAGACATGTCATGAAATGATCTCTTTTCATCTCTATAATAGTGTATGATCTATGTCTATCCAAACTATGTAATCGCAGCTCATTCCATGAGATGTCTAGGACGGGACAAAGTGCAAGGGGGAACCCTTGCATTCTGCGTCGTCCTAGACATGTCATGAAATGATCTCTTTTGATCTCTATAATAGTGTATGATCTCTGTCTATCCAAACTATATAATCGCAGCTCATTCCATGAGATGTCTAAGACGGGACAAAGTGCAAGGGGGAACCCTTGCATTCTGCGTCGTCCTAGACATGTCATGAAATGATCTCTTTTCATCTTTATAATAGTGTATGATCTCTGTCTATACAAACTATGTAATCGCAGCTCATTCCATGAGATGTCTAGGACGGGACAAAGTGCAAGGGGGGACCCTTGCATTCTGCGTCGTCCTAGACATGTCATGAAATGATCTCTTTTCATCTCTATAATAGTGTATGATCTCTGTCTATCCAAACTATGTAATCGCAGCTCATTCCATGAGATGTCTAGGACGGGACAAAGTGCAAGGGGGAACCCTTGCATTCTGCGTCGTCCTAGACATGTCATGAAATGATCTCTTTTCATCTCTATAATAGCGTATGATCTCTGTCTATCCAAACTATGTAATCGAAGCTCATTCCATGAGATGTCTAGGACGGGACAAAGTGCAAGGGGGGAACCCTTGCATTCTGCGTCGTCCTAAACATGTCATGAAATGATCTCTTTTCATCTCTATAATAGTGTATGATCTCTGTCTATCCAAACTATATAATCGCAGCTCATTCCATGAGATGTCTAGGACGGGACAAAGTACAAGGGGGAACCCTTGCATTCTGCGTCGTCCTAGACATGTCATGAAATGATCTCTTTTCATCTCTATAATAGTGTATGATCTCTGTCTATCCAAACTATGTAATCGCAGCTCATTCCATGAGATGTCTAGGACGGGACAAAGTGTAAGGGGGAACCCTTGCATTCTGCGTCGTCCTAGACATGTCATGAAATGATCTCTTTTCATCTCTATAATAGTGTATGATCTCTGTCTATCCAAACTATGTAATCGCAGCTCGTTCCATGAGATGTCTAGGACGGGACAAAGTGCAAGGGGAACCCTTGCATTCTGCGTCGTCCTAGACATGTCATGAAATGATCTCTTTTCATCTCTATAATAGTGTATGATCTCTGTCTATCCAAACTATGTAATGGCAGCTCATTCCATGAGATGTCTAGGACGGGACAAAGTGCAAGGGGGAACCCTTGCATTCTGCGTCGTCCTAGACATGTCATGAAATGATCTCTTTTCATCTCTATAATAGTGTATGATCTCTGTCTATCCAAACTATGTAATCGCAGCTCATTCCATGAGATGTCTAGGACGGGACAAAGTGCAAGGGGGAACCCTTGCATTCTTCGTCGTCCTAGACATGTCATGAAATGATCTCTTTTCATCTCTATAATAGTGTATGATCTATGTCTATCCAAACTATGTAATCGCAGCTCATTCCATGAGATGTCTAGGACGGGAAAAAGTGCAAGGGGGAACCCTTGCATTCTGCGTCGTCCTAGACATGTCATGAAATGATCTTTTTTCATCTCTATAATAGTGTATGATCTCTGTCTATCCAAACTATGTAATCGCAGCTCATTCCATGAGATGTCTAGGACGGGACAAACTGCTAGGGGGAACCCTTGCATTCTGCGTCGTCCTAGACATGTCATGAAATGATCTCTTTTCATCTCTATAATAGTGTATGATCTCTGTCTATCCAAACTATATAATCGCAGCTCATTCCATGAGATGTCTAGGACGGGACAAAGTGCAAGGGGGAACCCTTGCATTCTGCGTCGTCCTAGACATGTCATGAAATGATCTCTTTTCATCTCTATAATAGTGTATGATCTCTGTCTATCCAAACTATGTAATCGCAGCTTAATCCATGAGATGTCTAGGACGGGACAAAGTGCAAGGGGGAACCCTTGCATTCTGCGTCGTCCTAGACATGTCATGAAATGATCTCTTTTCATCTCTAAAATAGTGTATGATCTCTGTCTATCCAACTATGTAATCGCAGCTCATTCCATGAGATGTCTAGGACGGGACAAAGTGCTAGGGGGAACCCTTGCATTCTGCGTCGTCCTAGACATGTCATGAAATGATCTCTTTTCATCTCTATAATATTGTATGATCTCTGTCTATCCAAACTATGTAATCGAAGCTCATTCCATGAGATGTCTAGGACGGGACAAAGTGCAAGGGGGAACCCTTGCATTCTGCGTCGTCCTAAACATGTCATGAAATGATCTCTTTTCATCTCTATAATAGTGTATGATCTCTGTCTATCCAAACTTTATA
>JAVYIG010017646.1:0-25050 GCA_035222895.1 Strongylocentrotus droebachiensis | reverse complement strand
AAAGATTTATTCAAATTCTTTGTAATAACTTGAGCAGTAAACTTTATCAGGTAGTTTTGGAAGAAGGGATTTGATTGGTCCAGAAAATAAGCACGTGACCGTATTGTACGAGACGTCTGTTGATCTTTAGGAGTAGGGGCATATGTGTAATAGTGAGATTGATAGGTGTTAATGAGTGTTACCGGTTTCGTTCAAGAAAACGGGACAGCAAACGAGAAAGGAATACATGACATTTGGTCAGTGTTTAAGGAGTTTAGAATGATGCTAGTGGCATTATTGTATAATCAAGAACGAAAATTGCGTTTATCCTACTTGGCTAGTAAACAGTTTGTTTCTAGACTTTAAGGAGCACCTTTATTTACTTCGGACTGTCACCGTGGAGATAGAACTGTGAATGGTGTGGAGTCTATATACGGTAATTAGCTGACATGCAGTATAGATTAGCACTTCCGCACAGGAAAGGCATCGGCATATACGCATGCAACTTTTCTTTATAATATTCAATTCTTGTATAGCGCATATCAATAACGTCCCTATGCGCTTCCAGAGAGCTTTGGACATTAATACCCTAGCTTTAGCTCCGGCAGCCGTTACCAGTGCACAGTGCATTTCAAGAAACCCTACCAGGTGTTTATAATAGTGAGCTATATATTGACCATGTCGACTTCGAGCGTCCGAACGAGAAGAGTAACGGTGGTCGGAGGGGGACTGGTCGGTTTGTCCACCGCCATCATCATCCAGGAAAACGTGCCGAATGTTCACGTCGAACTCCTCGATGACTTCGGGCTTACGACCACGTTGCTGGGCAGAGCGAACTCGAAGGAGATGAAAGGTTTCAGGACATCAAGCCCTTCGGAGAAAATCGGAAACAGATCGGCCGAGATTCTAAGGTTAGAATTTATTAGAGGTTGTGGTTTAAACAATTCATTTCTTTTTCTCTCTGATCTTTCTTAATTATATGTGCCGTATTCGTGCCTTTAACTAGTGACGAATCTATTACTAAAGTTTCTGAATTACAATATACAATGTAACTGCAAACAACTTTAACAAAATATTCCTTCAATCATTTGAGATAGATAGAAAGCAGAGAGAGAGAGAGAGCCCGAGAGAGAGAGAGAGAGAGAGAGAGAGAGAGAGAGAGAGAGAGAGAGAGAGAAAGAGAAAGAGAGAATAGTGTTTAAGCTCATTCGTTAACTTTTTTTTAACCAGTCACAAATCAAACGAATAGACATTTAGTAGGGATGGTAACTATTGAGGAAAGTTACATAAGTAAGCAGTGGAGAGAAGGGGGTATAGCTAACGATTTAGAACCTAAGTTAGGAAAATAATGCAGTGTAAAGATTGATAGACAACGAAGAGAGTGCGAGAGGGAGGGGGGGGGGGGGGGTTGTGATCGAGAGAGATATCATTGAGATAGGAGGCTCAGGGAGAGGTTTCATGATTAAAGCTGGCACTTGAAGGAAAAGTGACAGACTTCATGGGTGTGACTGAGGAGCTTGGAGAGAGAGACAGGTGAACGCGGTAGACGTAATAAAGGTTTCATAACCTAGCTCGAGCACGCCTGCGTACGTAGGCCCTATTGCTTCGTTGGTTTAATAAAAACAAACAAATGAGAAACATAGATCACTGGAAGGTTGAGGAAATCCTTTTCAAAGGAAAATGACGTGAGTTCCTGATAAAAGGACAAGTCAATAGACCGCCGATTGACAACGCATTGACGTATTTTTTACCTCTCCAATTTGCTCTCTTAAAGGTACTATGTCCCATTTGCAGGCCCCCCAAAATGAAAAGGTTAAATTTCAACGACATTTGAAAGACCATACTAATTTAGAACCTCCCCTCAAAACGAAAGGGCTTGAAAATGGCTTTTAGTGAGAAAATAACCACCATTGGAGTTTTGTGCTGCACAAGGATTCAATCAATTTAAGTTTGTTATTACTAAAGAAAATCAGATGTCAGTCAGTCACTCAATAGTGTCTGACAGTGAAGTTTAGGTAAACGGGGTCTCTTGCATAATTTGAATACTAGGACACTGCTAATGTTTAAATTTCACAGATAGAACATACATGACATATTCATAATTCCTACAAAGTTCTACAGAATTTGATGTTGGCTGCAAAAGGAATATAGTATCTTTAAAGTTCATAATGCAATATTTCTATAATCTCTCAAATAAGTAATTTTCTTTGGTCCGTATACTACTAAATTTAAACCCGACGCCAGGTTTAGGCTAAAAAGGACGTTAGTCTGAGGCAGGGCGGCGGAGCGTCTTCCCAAGTTGGGGGGGGGGGGAACAAAAAAAAAACAGGCAATTTATGGTAAAAAGGGGCACATACAAAGGGAAACCTCAAAGTGAACATACACCATATTTAGACATTGGTCTATACCCCTTAATCGTCATGATTGTGATTGCACTACCAAAGGATGACATCAATATTTGTTTCTCTCTTTATGTGGTACAAGATACTGCAGTTGGGTGAGATGGTCTGAATATTGATTTTCGAGCGAGCGAGCAAAATTTTAAAGATTTGTGAAGTCGCAGTGCAGAGCACCCCTCCCCCCCCCCCAAAAAAAAAAATAAAAAAATAATAATAATAATAATAATAATAAAACAAATTATGAGGAAAGACTGAAGTTTAAGTTTATTTGTTAACTTTTTTTTTTTAGCCAGTCACATAATCAAAATAAACGAATAGAGATTTAGTAGGGATAGGAAATATTGAGGAAAATTACTTTAGTAAGCAGTGGAGAGAAGGGGGTAGCTAAATGGTTAGAATCTAAGTTAGGAAAATAATGCAGTGTAAAGATTAATAGAAAACGAAGAGAGTGCGAGAGAGAGAGGGGGGGGGAGATTGTGATCGAGAGAGATATCATTGAGATAGGAGGCTCAGGGAGAGGTGTATAGCTGACACTTGAAGGAGAAGTGACGACTCATTATGTGAGGAGCTTGGAGATAGACAGGTGGACACGGTAGACGTAAAGGTTTCATGACCTAGCTCGAGCGCGCCTGCGCGATCCGTATATGGCGCGCCGTTTGACCAATAATCCAGATAAACAACTTGTTTATCGAGCGATAATCACTGTTTAAGGAGAAAAAACATGTTTATCAATCGATAAGCAGAGTTTCTGTCGATTACACTGTTTATAGAGACAAATACTGTTCATCGAGATAAATACTGTTTATTGAGCGATACATAAGTTTATCACGATTAACAGTGTTTACAAGACAACCTCGAAGTTGAAAACCATGACCTAAACTTCAAGTTTACCGACTGTCCTGTTAACATAACTATTTTATATGGTAAGGTATTTTAGGGCTACGAATATATCTGGGAATGAGTTCCTCATGTTGGAGGCCATTACGTTTAAAAGATTATGAGTGCAACTTTTAGAGTTCTATTAGTCCACTCATAATGTAATTATATCTTTTTTTGGAAGAAAAAACTTTAACTTCTTTTAGCATATCACGTACTAGCATTGCGTGTTGGAATCGGATTATTTTGCACTTGAAAATTGGATTTTTTAGTCGATTACATTCATACAAATACTTCACCAGTATTTAAATAGCATATAACCTATTTTATTTTATTCTACAACTAGTATATAAATTCTATCTATAAAACTTGTTACAAATGTATTCACCAAAAACATAAGATACTGTCAAATATCCTTTATCTTCGAAGTTTTGCACAAAATTATAACACGATAGTAATTTATTTCGAAAAATTAACATAAAGCAATTCCAATGGCCTTAACGTGCGTCGCCGATTGAAATGTACAAAATGACAATGATATCGTATTGCATAAATCAATGAGTTCTATAGGACTTCAATATGGCTCTAAAATTGCCCTTTATTCGAGTTTTCAAAAATAGTTGCGATCGTTTTAAATATATAGGAACTTTATTCTACTTTTACCTCTAAATGAAATATAGGGCATCGATTTTATTACATTGGAATTCTTCGTTTGATACCAATAAGGTCTGTATCTATAAAACTAACAGTAACTCAAGCAAAATATTACATTATTAAAAATAGTTATATTGTCCATATGCAACGAGGCGCTGCTATATGTGGGTAGCTTGTACAACCATGATAATGATTTTGTATGCAGAGGTGTACGTATCTATATGCAATCATCATGGTTTTTCATCTCCGTACACTTTCCAAATTGGTGATTTGAACATAATGTTTTTTAGATATATAGTTGGAGAGTGAACACGGTAGACGTAATAAAGGTTTCATAACCTCTACGAGCGCTCCTGTCGCTCCTGCGTGGTCCCTATTGCTTCGTTGGTTTAATAAAAACAAACAAATGGGAACACACAGATCATTGGAAGGTTGAGGAAATCCTTTACAAAGGAAAATGACGTGAGTTCCTGATAAAAGGACAAATCAATTGACCACCGATTCAACTCAGTGACGACCTTTTTCTACATCTCCAATTTGCTCTCTTAAAGGTACTATGTCCAATTTGCAGGCCAAAAAAAATAAAAAGGTTAAATTCCAACGGCATTTGAAAGACAATACTAATTTAGAACTTCTCTCAAAACGAAAAGGCTTGAAAATGGCTTTTAGTGGGTAAATAAGGACCATAAGAGGCAAATTTTCAGACCTTTTACCGAATGGTCGTACGTTTTGTGCTGCACAAAAAAAATTCAATCAGTTTAATTTTGGCCACTACAGGTAGTGGGTTATTGATGTAGACAAAATAATGTTCATGTACCCTGTTACAGCTAAATTTATGATAGTATTACCAAAGAAAATAAGATGTCAGTCATTCACTCAATAGTGTCTGACAGTGAAGTTTAGATAAACGGGTTCCCTTGCATAATTTGAATACTAGGACACTGCTAATGTTTAATTTTCACAGATAGAACATACATGACATATTCATAATTCCTACAAAGTTCTACAGAATTTGAAGTTGGCTGCAAAAAGGACATAGTGTAACGGCGACTTATTTTGTTCGACAATAGGCAGATATATTCCTTTTTTTGTGAAAGTCCCAAAATATAGCCCCGTTATACGTTGAGTTTAGTTGTCCGGGATGGACGAGATTCAGGAAGAATAAACACTCGAGAGGCAGAAATTACAGTTGAGGAGTTTATTACAGCAAACTCAAACACATTTACAAGGATGGATCAAAGAGAATGTCTTGCAAATCAGAGAGGCAAAATAGTGGTGCAGGCATTATTTCATTTCATTTCATTTCATTTTATTTTATTTCAACACGGATCACTTGCATCAGCCAATGGCTGTTTTTCAGCAAGTCCGTGCATACATAATAAAAATCTCATACAAAATAATATACAATTCAAATTAAGACGCCATACAAATTAAACAATTACAAAAGTAAAAAAAGAACAGATTTAAAATCAAATGAATAAAATATTATGAAAACAATCATAACTAGCATGCAGAACAACATAATATATAAATAATTAATTAATACATATATAAAATGAAATAACATAAAGTAAAAGTTAAGTTAAAATTAGGAATTGACAATTAAAAATTGATATATATTTAAATGAGCAAACTGGCAAACATTGATTATATATTGAAAAAGCAGCTAGTGTGATTGCACAGCATATTGCACAGATTGCGAACAAGAGGCATAACAGAGAGGGAGATAGTTAGAAATATTATAGAGAGAGAGAGAGAAAGAGAAAGAGAAAGATGTGGGAGAGAGAGAGAGAAGAGAGAGAGAGAGAGAGCGTGTTAGAGAAAGAGAGAGAAAGAGATGGAGAAAAGGAGCCAATCTAGTACTATCTCACTCTACTGTCCAATTTGAAACTGTAAAAGCTCAAAGCTTTTACATCATTAGGTAACTCATTCCATCGTTTTGCCCCACTGTATTGCAGACTTCTCTTTTTAAAGTTAGTTTTAACCGGTGGTAGTTTGATTTTAAAATATGAATGTCTTAAACCATAATTACTGTTACTAAATACAAATTGATTACATGTACTCTCTGGTAGCATATCATGTGCAATTTTGTACATTATATGTAAAGTGCGTGTAATTCGCCTCTCATCAAGTCTTTTAACATCTAATTTGGTACATAATAGTTCAGACGGATACATCCAATCAACATCTAATACACAACGAAGAGCTCTATTTTGAAGTCTTTGTAGATGGTCGTTAAGTACTTTTCCTAAGTTTCCCCAGATTACATCACAGTAGTCAAATTTGCTTTGTATTAGGCTCTTATAAAATACCAATGCTGTCTGTTGTGATATAAATGGACGAATTCTTTTGAGTAGATACAGACTTTTCCCTACGTCTTGTTTAAGCTTATCTGCTTGCTTGCTCCAGTCAAGGTATTCATCAAGTACAATTCCAAGGTATCTAATTTTCGTTACTCTTTTGATTACATTTGTTCCTATACAAACATCAGGCACATCTATCTTTCTAATCCGATTTCTACTCCCTACCAACAAAAACTCGCATTTCTTTACATTCAACGCCAATTTATTTTTTTCCAACCATTTGTTAATAGCTGAGAGATCATCATTTAGATTATTGACCAGAGCGTTCACATTCTTATTTTCTACGTATATACATGTATCATCTGCATAAAGGGACACTTTGCAATGGTTGAGTACATTAGTTAAGTCATCAACATATAATGTTTTAAGTTTTTTGAGTTTTAAGCACAATCTGATGACGAAAGACTGAAAAATTCTTTTAAAAGTAACAAATAAATTATAACAACTATAAATACGAGCGAGCTCTATATAGAGAAAATTAAAAAAGGGCTTTAAGTCGCTTTGAATTAAGGGTTCATGTTATGGAGAAAGGAAAAGAAGGCACTTATCAGAAGGGAAAGGGACACTTATTAGAAAAGAAATGGTGCACGTGTCAAAGCAAAAAGGGGAATTATCAAAGGCGAAAATGGGGCACTTCTTACACCTCATGCACAGAGATGAAAAAGGCACTCGTAAGAATGGTAATGGGGCATCTGTTGAAGGAAAGGGCACCTATCAGATATTAATGGGGGCTTATTTATCAGATGTAAAAAGGGGCACTTATGAGAAGGAAAATGGGCACGTTTCAAAATAAAAGGGGCACTAATCAGAAATAAACAGGAGCGCTCATCAAAGAAGAAAAGAATTACTTACCAAACGGGAGAGGGGACAATTATTATTGAAAAGAGACACTTGTCAAGTAAAACGTGTATCTGTCAGATTTGAATAGGGGCAATTATCAGAGGTGAAGGGGCACTCCTCAGAGGCGGTAAGGGGGCACTTCTCGAACTTGAAAAGGAGCACTTACCAGAGATGAAAAGGGCACTAATGAGAATGGAAAAGGGGCAGATGTCTAAGGAATAGGGGCACTTATCAGATTTTAATAGGAGCATTTATCAGAGGTGAAAAGAGACATTTATTACAAAGTGAAGGGGATCTATTACAAAAATGGGAGGGGGTGCAGTTATCGAAAAGGAAAATGGGCACTTAGCTGGAGCTATCACGTTTCTTGATCATGTGTCTAATCACAGCGATAAACCCGCTCTCACTGAATCCATTAAACCCACCTATTTATTTATTACCATCATCAGGTACGCTAAAATCTTTGTGGGACAAAATAATAGAGTTGTCCATAACCTGATAGATATATTCTATACTTTTTTAATCAATTGTTACAAAAAAAATAGTAATAGAATTTCTGCCTATTCTTCCATGCTCAAAATCCAATGTTACACTCGAAACACTACTTTTTTTTAATCGATGGCTACAACATTGTTACAAAATTTGAGTAATTCTACTAGTGAAATCTTTGATCTAGGTCGGTATGGATAAAATATATTGGACTTGCCAAAAACTTTAAAGATTTACGTTTTCATAAATCGTTTTAAACTTTTGAGTAATATATTTCTGCCTTTCCTCCATATTCCAAATCCGTTGCTTCATTCGAAACATTACATTTTTCTACGTTTTTGAAATACTACATTGTAAAAAAATTGAGTAATTTCTTTTCTTCCATTTTAAAAATCCAATCTTTCACTAGTAACATGGGTCCTAGAGCAGATGATGAGGGGCAGTCGTTTGTTGCTGACGTCATAAAAGATGGCCTCAATGTCGGAGCTGCGGCGCTCTTAACCCAAGAGCTTTCAAGCACGAGATCATCAGCGAGGGCGTGGTCATCTGATGATGACGTCATATGGATGCCTCAGTCAGTCCCCGGGCTTGATGACGACACTACTGGGAGAGGTGGATATTACAGGTAAACAGCTATGGTTTGTCGTATTGTAATATGTAACTCCAATTTACTTTTGTGGGGGAGGGAGACTGGATAACCAGTTTATATTCACTATATGCGAATAAATACATTTAGACCAGGGGCGAGCGGAGGTAGCAAAATGTTCAAAATAATAATAATAATAATATTTTTGTAGAAACATAAACAATGGCACTAAAATCATGAACATTTGCATGATTGTTGTCGTTTGCCCCGTTTATCAGTGATAAGGGAATAAGGGTATAGTCGACGCTAAATGTCAAGTAGATAAGTAAAAACAGAGGAAAAGACAAATCCATTATATCCAGTGGCATAGCTACAAGAGGGTCGGGAAGCAGGTGCCCAAATCGGATGGCCTGTAAAAGAAATAAACACAGGCCTATAATAGAGAGAAACGATAAGAAGGATCATAATTGTTTTTGTTTAACTTTCTTTCCGACATATTTATTTACTGATGTTTTTCCTTTAAATCGCTTTTAGATTCTGGGCAGTGCTCACATGGTATCACTTATACGAACTGATGCAAAAAGAAAGTTCTTACAGAACCGGAGTACGTCTCCTCTCTGACTACATACTTCACCAATGGAAAGATAAACGGGTCAGTTATAGCAATGATACATCTTTTTTACTTGCTCATTTATTTTCTGATCTGACACTAGACTTTCAAAACCCTTCTTAAAACTTACCTGTTTTGTTTGTAATTTTTGACATTGCATTTCATCTATGTATTATAAGTGAATATGTTACTCTTTGAATATGTAACTGCTCGCAATGAATTCTCTTAGCTACATGTCTTTAGTTTAAGGTCTTTATATTTCGTTCCTAATTTGTAACTATTTAAATATACTTGTCCTTGCTTGTTTTTTACTTTGTAAAGCGCATAGAAAAACTTCGGTTTATTATGCGCTCAATAAATCTATCTTTATTATTATTATTATGATGGTGTTTGTTTAGTTGCATAATGTGCCCTCCTACAAAAAAAAGATTATATGAATATGATTTGTAATAAGCATGTTAATGAAACGATCGTATGATTAAAAACCATAAAAGAGATGAAAAAAGCACAAAATCTAATATTATTTTATGTTGAACTATACATAGGATCAAATTAATTTGCATTCGAAGAAACTCAGTCCGTAACTAATGATGATGTAAATGTATTTGATCAAAGGTTTCTAATTGGTGGAAAGACTTGGTACCGGATTACACACCCCTCCATAACAAATTCCATAAAGATGATGACCAGTCCACGCCAGGCCCGCTGTGAGTTAGAAAACATTTTGCTCTCTTAGTCTGAATATAATGTCGTCTTCATGTTTCTCTTTCTTTCTTTTTTGTTTGTTTGTTTCTTTCTTTCTTTCTTCTGCCTCCATTTTTAGTGGTGAGGCGCCAGATATATTTTTAAATACTATAATACGATGTGATCCTTGTGCTTTTAACTTGAATTTTCACGTTTTAAATTATTGTCATTGAATTAAATGGAATATACCTCACCATTTTGCTTATTCCTATTTTTCTTTTTATCTATCAATTTGTATCACCGATATAGCTAACTTCACCCCTCTGATTCGTATACATCTTCTTCATCCTCCCCCCTCTCTCTCTCTTTCTCTCCATCCCTTCCTCCCTCTCTCTATTTACATTCCCTCTTCCCCACCTCTTCCTCACTTTCACCCCCCTCTATCTCTCTCTTGCTTATTATCACAACAGGTACGGTGTGAGCTTCACGACAGCTGTGATAAATGTTCCTCGATACGTGCAATACCTGACCGAAAGGTGTGTTGGTTTGCATTTATTAATACAAGCATTAAAATTTGTTTTCTTTTTTTGACACGTTACATGAAAGGTATATTGTACTTGCATTCCTAGTGCGATAACTTCACTCGGCTCGATACAACTATATTAGGGACAGGTCATCATGTTTGATACTATAATTTTTAATGGAAAGACCAGGCATTCGCAGCAGAATTTTGAGTCATCAAAACATTTTGCGTATCAACTGGCGGATTTTATGATAAAAACATTCTTCAGAATTTCTAATGGCTTACTTCAGAAAAGGAACGTATTGCAAGATTGTCTTCTGCTCATTGTGATGAAGACATATATTTGTTGCCAAAAGAAATGAGATTCAAAAACGTCAAATCCACTTTCTGAACTTCAGTATGGACTTTCCCCACCTGTCTCAATGTCTATACGATTTCCCAACCTTCTTTCATGTTTTCTTTTTAGATTTCTAAGGTGTGGTGGTGGAATCACAAGAGGGCATATTTCATCAATAAACGCGGTAAGATTATCTCTTCCCTTATGTCCAGGTACTTAGAAGGTATTCTACCCATACAAAGCACCATCAAAATATACCTTCTATACTGTAATCCTGTTCCTCCTCCTCCTCCTCATATTTCTTCTTCTTCTCCCTCCTCTTCCTATTCTCATTCCTCTTGTTGTTGTTATTCTTCTTGTTCATCCCGGCCCTTCTTGATCTTCTTCTTCTTTGTCTTCGTCTTCTTGCTCTTCTTTTTCATCAAAATGTAAATTAGGTTAATTCGTAAATTACCTCTAATTTCCTCTTTATCTCTTGTCATCCTCCGTCCAGCTGTCAGGACCATGTGAGTTGCTTGTTAACTGCTCGGGTATGAACATTGATCAGCGGCTCAGCGACAAAGCAGAACTTCCAGAGGTGCAAGCCCAACAGTTATCGGTTAGTTTGTTTTGATGATTCCATAGTTTGGCAATATTGTTCTTTTAAAAGACAGTACTTGAGTTTCAAATCTACCATTGACAAGATGAAGGGAAAGAGCAAGTGAAAGTGAAAGAGAGAGAGAGAGAGAGAGAGATAGATAGAGAGAGAGCTAAACACACCCACCACACACACACACCCTCACATAGATTTAATTGATAAAAAACAAAGGGCATAGTGTAGAAAGGGAAAGGAAAAGAGAAAGAGAGAGAGAGAGAGAGAGAGCAAGAGGGGGAAAGAGAGAGCAAGAGGGGGAAAGAGAGAGAGAGAGAGAGAGAGAGAGAGAAAGGTAGAGAGTCATATAAATATATAGATAAAGAAAACAAAGGGGTAATAGAGAAAGATATTAAGGGAAAGAGTCAAAGATAGATATGAACAAAAGCCGCGAAAGAGAATACAGTAACACTCTCAAAGTATTAATTCAAGATATTCTGCTGAGGAAGAAATATTTCATTTCAATTGTTGTTAAAAGGGACACTGCATGGTCTTTGATGAATCCATGAATAGTAGTTAAAAATTACTAGGTTGTCACTTAACAAATGTCCTTACATTTTTTCTTATGACAGCTATCCCCATCCATGCATGCATCAAACTGCTTACAACCTTGCCTACATGTAAGTGAACGCGGTCGTTTAGAGACAGACACAGTCACACATAAAGGACGTCCTCTGTCGGTAAGTACATGTCAGGAGTGATTTTATATCGTTTTGGTGATAATGTTCATATGTCAAATGTGTGTACGAGTGGGAGAGGGGGGGGGGGGTAACTTAAATGTAAACCAACTACAATTTTGTTTTTACAGTGAATAAGTGCATCATCACTGCATCTTTTGAAATTCCTTTTTAAAACATGATTGCAACTACTTTAAAAACATAAAAGGCAATTTCTAAAGTCCTGTCCATCACCTTTTGAAATGTGCAAACATTACAATGACATATAACATACTCTAAATAATTACAATCCATATATCAATATTGCCCTCTAGTTGATTTTTGGAAAATAATTTTGATTGTGTTCTATGGCTTTGATATAATATATATATATTATCATCCATATCGTATCCCCTGATTTCAATTCCCCCATTTTCCTTAGGTTGTCCATAACTACGGCTACGACCAAAACCACTTGGCAACTTTACATTGGGGATGTGCCCAGGAGGCAGCTCGACTTGCAAGTGACATCTTGGCCGGACGCTTCATCGGACCAACCTCAAAGCTCTGACAGAAACACAAGTCATTCACTATGCAGGATATATAATGTAGAATATATAGTGAGGGTCAATAAAAGGGAACCCATATACTTGCCCTGATATCTTAAAAAACAAGTAGCATTGCATATTATAATGGTATGATAGACGATAAAGTTTTCTTTAATTTGAGAGGGTGTTCCCCGAAATGCGAACCCGGATGACTGAGCATTGCTAATTTTAAAGAGGCATGTCACAATCAACCTTTACCCAAATGTGTGAGGAATGTTATTCAATAGTTACTGCCCTTATGAGTGAGTGCATTGAATTGGAATGAAGAGCATTCAGGCACACCTTGGGTCTACCATGTAATTCATTCCAAACTTGGGCAGGGGCATTTGACATGAATCTGGAAAAATGCTACTCTTCAGTCATCCATTGCCAGATTTGATTGTTCAAGGTGTCAAATTATAAATCTGGTAGGCTACTATGTATCTGTGACTAAATCTTTATGTGTTGATGCAAAGATATCTAGGGATGAATCTGAGTTTCCATTTTTGTGTGACTCACACCGTATATTTGTTCACCACTCATTCTCATCATATCAGCAATTAATTCTATGAATGATCATTCAGTTTGTAATGTTCCGGCAAAATGTGTAACAGCCTTTGCTTGTAAATTCAAGCTTATATTATTTGTTAAGAGTCACGAGGTCATCAACTCTATGTAACAGTATACAAGTTAACTCCCTTGTGGCTCCAAACAGACAATACAATCATTATTTGATTTGATTTAGTGTTAACTCTGTACTTCTTTCTTCAAAATGTATTTACCGTTGTTCATATAATGTATTTATGTTCTGTTTTGTTTATGTAATTGTTCCGGACCCCACGGAAGACCAGCTTTCCCATGTCGGGTTAGCTGAATGTGGGCTATCCATCGTATTTTATGCATTTTTACTATGTTTTTTATACGAAAATAAATACTACTAAATACTACTACTACTACTACTGATCTTTCTTTGGAAATAAACTTCCATCTTGATAACATTTAATGTCACTGAAATGACTGAATGACAAAGATACATCACTTGTATATCAACTACAGGGTAAAATGATCTTTTTAAAAGTGATAGCTTCTGAGAAAGGTGTTAACTCTGTGCGACAGAATGCCTTATCCTTGGACCTGAAGTTGAGCTCATCAATTATAACCTTTCAACAAAAATTGAAGACTTTGTTGATGAATAGGGCGTACAGTTAATGTTAGGATTATTATCCGAGTTAGAATATATGTTTTAATTACTTTTGGCTATTACATGCAGTAGTATATTGTAGTTATGTTGACCATTTGTCACCTTTTCATTTTGTAATATCTTAGTTCTGTTGAATTTTGATTAATGACCCTATTCTTGTCATGTGTATGTTATGTAGATCTGCGGGCCCAGGGTTCCTATATGTCGGCAGAGTTGTGCGCAATAAAAGTGTAGAATTATTATTATTATTATTATTATTATAACAGTATAATGCCTTTATATCCCTTATATCGCAATGTTTGTATTTTAAACTGCTGCATATACCTGTATTGTTTTTTTTTCCGAGCTCTCCTCATTCAGATAAAAAGAGTGTTTCTTAATATGTTTGTATTTATTTAGAAAAACACATATATACATATTAGCATGTTTTTTATGATTCATTCACCTTGAATGTGACCTTTGTTAAATTCATATAATATATTGTTTTACTGGTGTTTGAAATAAATTGAACTGAAGATACTACCACTTTGCATTCATTATTTACTTTAACATTCCTTTAAAGCCACACTGTAATAATTGTAGCTACTTGCTTCCTCTATATAGCAAACTTCCCCAATCGGTGCCTGTTGGTCCCCCATGATCCCCTTTTTCTTATGTTGAACGAGAGCTGAGTTAATGAGATAGCCACCTGTCAGTGACCTCGCTGTGTAGTCTAATCCCTTCTGGCTGAACTAGGCCTTTAAGATAATCTTATATTTGTCACACATTATATTCTTTTACTTTCTCCTCACATTTATCTCTCTCCAGACCCCTCTGTTGAACATACATACCTATGTATAAGCTATAAGTGACAAATATTCTACTAAAATTGATACAAGATGCTGGGCTTTAAATGTACCAAACACCAAAAAAGATTTTGCTCTGTATGTTAGGGGTTTAGACTATTACTTCTCTGAAGAGATATTGCTAGTTCAAATACTGTTCATCATGATGCATCTGCCTATATTTAATGCACTCCCGGATCTATACAACACAAAGTTATTTTGTTCATCAATCTGCTTTTTCTAAGTGTTGTTGGAGGAGGTGGACCATGCCTGTATAGGTTAATTCATGCCTATATTTGATTTGTTATCAATTCATATGATATGTTCATGTGACTTTTGTTTTACAAGCTTTGTGCTTTTTTTAAAGGTATCCTTTCATCTATTATTTGCCAATTTATGTATTTATGACTGTTACATGTATGTGTTTTTACATTGTCGATAATAAATAAATAAAGTTGAAATTGAAATACTTTCTCAATAAACACAAAAGCAGCTTGTGAGTAGACTAGTTGATGCATCGATACATGCTTGCAGTAGAATAGGGCACACGCAACCCAAGCCAAGACCGGCTTGGGTTCTGTACCAACAGGTTTATGTAATCCTTAATTTTCTTCATCCTTCTTAACCGTTAACCCATAGAATGCCAGATAATGGATTTTTTAAAGATTGATTTTATACATTCATTTTGGGTGATTGGTAGACTTTAGGCTTTAGTCTGAGATCAAAGTTTTCTTATTCAGGGGTGATAGTGAGCACTAAAAAAAAAAATAGTTTTTTTGTTTTCCCCTCAACCACGCCCCCCTTGAGTAAAAAAAAAGAGAAGAGGATTCGCGGGGAAAAAATGGCATCTAACAACATTCCCCCCTTTTGAGTAAGAAAATTAGGGGAAAAAAGGGCTAAATAGGGAAGATTAGAGAAAATAACGGGGAAATCAGTAAAATCAGGATAAAAGAGGGAAAAAGAAGAAAAAATCTGGTTAATTTTTTTTTTTTTTTTTTTAAATCGGGAATGAAAACAAATCGGGAAAACCCCCCCCAAAAAAATCGGGAAACCGTTTAAATCGGGTTTTTATCAGGCCTGCCTTTTATTCAAATCATCTTTAACCCAGAGTCAACTAAAGTCATAGAATACAGACCAATTCGTTATCCACATTATCTTTTTCATTCCTCACATATCACTTCTAATAGACAAATCTTTACAAGTCAAAATATAGTTTTGATTATAAACAATTTATTTGAAAATCATATAGAAATATCCATTTTGAGAAAATACTCTTTGAATTAACAACCATCATGGCTTGTTGATGTACTGCTATGATTCAACTTGCTCTGAATAAAAAGGTATTTGCAATGACAAGAGATGAATCTATAAATCAAGTTGCTGGCTTGGAAATTTTGGAAATTGTTATGTTTAATTGGATGTCTTTTAAAAATAATTCTTCTCAAATATCACATGCACACTAAGGCTCTTTTAGATATGAAGTGGAAAACGGTGGCAGGTTTTGAAAAGAAGAAAAACAGATGATGTAGTTTATCTGAACAACGCTATTGATTTAAGCAGAAGGTTGTCAGCACTGAAATGCTGTACCTTTAAAATGTGTGCTTATTTGATACAAAACTACTCATTTTAAGTAGTTGCCATCCATTTTCACCTTTTTATTAATTGATAAATACAGACCTCCCTGTCATGTTTAAAAATTGGCATAACATGTATAGAGCAATCAGTACTGTAGAAGCGAGTTAACCAGAAATTGGCTGTATGGCATGTTTGCATGCTAAGGCCCTGCTGCCGGACATATATATGTTCATTGGTAGCTCAAAATCAATTACAAAGATGAATCAGATTGTATTCATTCATGTTAACGCTATGAACATAGCATATTAGTTGACCCAAAATAAGGAAGCCGGGGTAATGATATGATTGCAGGGCCGTCGGAGAGAACAGTATGTATACTGATGAGGCTACCCAGGGTAAACAAGACATTTTATTATTATATTTGAGAATATAGGCCTACTTTAGTTTAAGAGGAAAACAGATTCCTTCATTTCTTGGTTGTTTTGCCTCTCTGTGTGAGTGACTTCTCCCATGCTGTTCTATGCAGGGTGTATAGTCTCATAGCCGTCTGTGCATCCTCCACTGAGTTATGTTCACCCTCCTGGACTGTCACTCCAAGAACAGTCTTTGCTAGCTTCTTCAGGGAGGGGCGCTTCGTCTGAATGGGAAGTAAAATATAAAGAGGTATTTGTGAATGAGGAAGAGAGAGAGAGAGAGAAAGAGAGAGAGAAAGAGAGAGAGAGAGAGAGATAAGAAGGGCGTGTGGGCAAGAAGAAGGAGATTTTGGGAGAATGTCCTTACAGAAATGACCTTAATAATTATCTTTAGTGACTCTTTTTAACAAAACCACTGACTTGTTATCTTTAGCATTAATTAATACCAACAATAATAAGGATGCTTTGTGCCACCAAGTTGGTGATTGTAATAAACGTATTGTAAAGAGTTACAATTTGACTAATAATGCTCTGTTTCATTCTTGACTGGGGAGTAAATATTTCTTGCATGAATAATCGTCACAAAAATAAAATGTTTCGCCAAGCAATTCCAAGATGATGAAATCGTTGAGGGAGGCCGTTTTTGATCCTATGTCAATGACGTCTTACCAGCAACAATTTACACATAATCAAGAGGGGAAACATTTGGAAATGATTCATCATTATTATTATGATTGAGGTGTGACTCCCCTTTGACCCCTGACCCTGAGGACATGATGACTCACCTTCATCAGCTCCCTGAAGTGTGGGTAGGAGGCTGTGTCCCTGATCAGCTTTCTGGGTTGACCCAAAAATAACACCTGTGATGGGAAAGAAACAAAATCAAAACAGTGAGGCAAGTACCATTCATCAAGAGTATGGTGATTTAATGCTATATACTGCTTCATGAGTGCATGGTCTGGAGAGCCTTTCAGTCTTTCTCCAACAACTGGTAAATGATAAATAGCTGACCTGACATTTGGACGACAATTGCACTGTGCAATATTTTGTCAATGATACTGAGGGCATGTGCATTTCAGCACGATCGATTTAATTTCTGATTACGTTAATTTCATTTCAAAACCTCACAGTATACATTGGTTGATATGAAATCCATAACCGACCTTTCCAAATTTCTTTCAGTCAGTTTCTTGAATAATGTACCGGTAATTGAATAATGTAATTGCATACTCAACTCGAGGTTGAAGAGCTAGGTGAACTCACCTTCATGTCATTCTTGAGAGCATGTCCAACCAGTATCCTATCCTTCATGATGTCTGCTATCTCCTTCTGAACAGTCAAGAACTCCTCAGCTGGTAATACAAAAATAGAAATGAAAGTAAAGATTCACTGGAGATCGGTAGTCAGGAGGTAATCTATACAAGGGGAGGGAGAAGGGGCGGGGAACCAATCGAGAGCCCTGTTTCTCAATATAGAGTTGCAACTGATTAAAATTGATAGCAAGTCCTACAATCAATCGCAAACTTATAAACTATTTGTTTTAGTACAGAGTTACGACTGATATCAAGTTGCAATTGACTTGAATTAATCATAACTATTTATAAAATGGGGCCCAGATATTGAACCAGAGATACTAGCTATCATAATGTCCATGATACTTGCATTGTAATCTTGGAAATTCAGAATTGATCTGTTCCTGCAACTTTGTTTTTATGGTAACTTTATTAAGAATATTAGACTGTAGGTGGATGCTAGTTTATCATTAATCTGTGTATTAGAGGATTGAACTCCAATTCAGTTTGTGCACAATGATTGTAGAAAGCAAACATGGTTTGGAATTTGGTGTTTTACACCGCTGTAGAATACCTTGTGCATTGCATTTGCAAACACATACTCAAAACCATGCATCATTTGTGTAAAAGTAAATCAGCTCACCATTCCCCTTGAATAAGTCCTTTGGACGGACGCCACTGAACTCAGTCCTGAAGTCTGTGACCTTCTCTCGAGGTTTGACAAACTTGTCGTAGATGCAATGACCATACTCATTGACCATTGAGACTCTGGCCAGAATACTCTCCTTTCCCTCATGACCAATACCCACCATTTCACAGTCAAGAGCAACACACTTGGTGATCCTAAACAAAACACATATGAGAGGGTTTGTAAATCAGATTTTACTCCATCAATTATAGAATATAAATTCAACATAGGTTCTATAACACAAGCTCAGGCAACAGTCATTCCATGGGCTCCATTTCATACACTTATTACATTCCTATCTTTAACAATTGACGAAACACGTCGTCTTACCTTTAAATAACATAACATCAATCATAACCCTAACCCTAACCCCTACCCTATATCTTTGATGAAATAAAGCCTGTCACATAAATATTTCCATATTCAATATTTATGAGCTCTTTGTTTCATGTTTTCTTCCAATCAAAATGACTCACAATGAAAACAAGACTAGCAGCTCAATTTCCTTAGCCTTCTTTCCTTCGTTCTCAGCATTTATGAATCTTCTACAAAAAACTTTCGGCAGATATCATGCATTTATGATATTGACCATCAAGATTTCAGTTTTCTTTGATCAAGTGAGAGTTTATTTTCTGTCTTGATATCACCTTTTAAAAAAAATCAACAAGTGCCAATGCTGCAATGTAAAGCACTCACTTATTATCTCCTTGATAAGCTCCTGCTCCTGCACCATCACTAGTATTGTGTTCAGATGAACCCTTCTCTGCCTCCAGGAGAGCTGGATCCACATCATCAAACCAAATCTCATTCTCCTTCTTCTCCCTGCAAGAAATGAAAATATGATTTGACTTCTTTTCTCTATAACAATTCTTTTTGTTTTTTAAATGTATACACCTGTACATGTAGCATGAAATAATATATTAAACACATTGCAGAATTACAACATTTATTACTACAAAAGAAGTGTATGCCACATTGGCTGTGTTGTAACTGGAGGTTTAGTTTTGAGTATTTCATTCCCATTCAATGGTGTTTTGATCATGTTTCCATCTTAATTCCTTCCAATTTACAAATGCACATGGAACTATTGCAGGGACATCATTTGCCCTCTGTTCATCATACTTACACAGCTTTGTCACTGGCATTGCTGTTCTTTGTCTTCGGTTTGGGATTCCTTGGTGCCGAGGCCTTCAATTTCTAAATAGAATCACAGAACAAGATGATCTTGATGAATCATAATGATTGAACAAATTAGTAAACTAGACTGGAGAAAATGTCTTGGAAGTTCTAACCAGGTTTAGAAAACTTCCTTTTCTCTCAGACTCTCCTGGGTAGATTTGTCATTCTGTTTTACTTACAAAACTATTACCAAATCACTAACATGTTCATTCATTGATAGTAGTGCTGTAGTCAAACGTTTAACCGTCCGGTATCCGACCGCCCATGGCGGATTCCGTTTTCAATTGGACGGTTTCGTTTTCCCGTTTTTTTTTTTTTTTTTTTTTTAATAATTTTTTTTTTAAATATTTTTTTTTTAAATATATTTTTTTAAAGTTTCGATGCCCCTCCACCAATGTCTCCCAGCTTAGTAATGTGTGAGTTGACTCACCACTCTGAAACTAGAACAACACTCCAATTTGTCTGTCATCTTGGTTTGAAAGTAATCTTTGTAATAGATCTCAATATGTAGTTTATAATAATAATTCATATAAATGTTTAACTTTTACACATGGCATACCACAAGGTTCTATCCTTGGTCCTCTACTGTTTTTAATTTACATCAATGATCTTACACATTGTTCTAAAAACGACATTGTTATTATTTGTGACAAGTTCACAAGCACAATTTGGCGCCTTCAAATGCACCTTGCAGTTAAATGAAACTCCTTCCCGCTTTTTCACACGGACCTGGCTTGCTACCGACAGAGTCGGTAAAAAAAAAAAAAAAAAAAAAAAAAATGTTTTAATTTTTTTTTTTTTTTTTTTTTTTTTTAAATATTTTTTTAAAAATCGTTTAACCGAAAACCGTCCGGTTTTGACTGGCGGTTAAACGGAATTGGAGATATCCGTGATGTTACAGCTCAACACAATATACATACATATTACACTTATTAGTAATTGGAGCATACAAATAGCAACATGCTTATTTAGGAAAGTAGTATAAATATTTTGTTAAACATTAAATGGGGGGGGGGGGGGGGGGGGTTGGGGCAAACCTAACTCAACATAGACAGTCCAGTGTATAAAAGCAATTAAAAGCTTGTAATCATCTCAAAAAAATAAACTGCACATATGAAATAATTTCTTATACTGGTGGAAAAGAAATACTACACTCCCAAGAACAAAGGAGCATGACAGAAAAACATAACAGATATTGATGAGAATCCCCTTTTCCCTCCATATTATGGATACTACTGTTTTGTCATTGCATTTTATACTACTTTAACTACACCCTATAAGTTGATAAGTGGGCAAGACCAAGCTATTTTGCCCACAAAAACATTACTGACCAAATATTATATTTTAGTATCTGATCATTGTATTATATTAATAGCCCTATACTGGAGCTAAGATCAGACTATCAAACCATATATGGAATAAAATTAATGTATTGTCAGACCTCCAAAATACTTGTTCATATGTTACATCAAATTACTCAATACCTTGGACTTGCCAAGTACTCACTGTTGCTAATGCTTTCCAGTTGGAAGCCACATCCTGTGGTTCTTCAGGTAATTGGGGTGTTTCATCATTGCCAGAGGACATACCAGCATCCACAGTATCATTCGTCCCCTGCTTCTTCTGCTTCTTCTTCTTGCTCTCTGTGGTGTCCAACTCACCCTTCCTCATCCTTTTTCTTGACAGAGCTTTAGATGTAATGTTTGATTTGTCTTCTTTTGATGTCTCTCTATCCAATTCTTTATCACCGATAGCACCTGAGGTTTTGTTGTTCTTCGTTTGCTCTGATGTCATCTTTGATGTGTTAGTTGTGCTAAAAGTAACTAGTTTATCTTGATCATTTGAGGATATTCCTGTGCTCACTGTCATTGTCTTTTTCATTTCTTTACGTTTAAGAATTTTAAGTTTCCTTTTTATTTTCTTTCTCAGCTGTTTTGCTTTTGAAGTATTGGATGCCCCTGTGGCTGCATGATCCTGGCCTGCACAGTCCTCCGTCCTCTCACTAGCTGTCTTAGTAGCCACTTCTTTGTTAAAGGTAAAAGTCGAACTACTTTCATTACTGACTTTTTGTTTGTCTTTTTCTGCTTTAATAGAGCTCCCTAGAGGCTTCCGTTTTCTCTTCCGTTTCTTCAAGTGAGCTTTGCTAGGATGGTTACCAGGCTGGTGTGGCAAAGCAGTCCCATCTGTACCTGATGGCTTGGTAGATGCAGAAGGATCCTGGATAGATTTAGACTTCTTGCCATGTTTGGAGAAATACATCCAATGTTTCCCCTTTTTATTTTTCACTTGAGACTTGACTGAATCCATTGTAGTCATACTTCAACAGGAGTGAAATTGTAAGAAGTGCCTTTCATCAATAATCTGAAAGAAAGCAAGAAGATAAACGTGCATGAAAATTATGCAAAAGAGAAATATTAACCACAACTACCTAGAAATGTCTAATTCAGTAATGCGCTTAATGTCTTCAAAAATGTAGTCTCCTGTCCTTTGCTTTGGTGGCTTTGGTGTCAGACCCATTCTGAAGACTAAAACTAAAAATTAAGTTCCAAGCAATTCACGTTTTTTCCCAAATTGATACTCACTGTACAACAATAGAAGGGGAACGTACATGTACATTACAGAGTTTATTTAGTGCGTACTTTCTCTTCGCCGGTTGAATCGACGAAACAACATGGAAGAATCGTCGGGATAGGACGAAGAATCACCCCCTTTTTCAGTAGGGGCGCTGGTCCGAGAATAAGGATCGTCTTCATAAACGAGGATCGTCTTCATAAACCCGGACCGATGCGTCCTCAAAAATAAGGACCGTCTGCATTTTCGCAGACGTTTCATATTTTTGATCGGTGCATTGGCGATGCAAAAAACAGATTTTGCAATGATTTTCTTGATGCATTTTACATTGACTTTGTACAGAGACCTTCACATTATGAGCAATAAATCCTTGGGAAGACGGACAACCCATAAAAGTAGACGGTGAACTAGGGTTATTTTCCCCCGGGAATCCATTTTTGGCATCGCCAGCAGGCCGTTCTGTAACATGAAACCCCCAGAGCGCCGATGAAAAAAAACGTCCTCGAAAATGCAGACAACCCTTATTTTTCAGGACACATTTTGTATGCGTTTATGAGGATATCCTTGTTTATGAGGACGATCCTCATTCTAGGACCAGCCCCCTACTGTTTTTCCCATCGGCATCGAAGATAGGCACATTCATGGGGCACTAGAGGGCGCTTCGCGCGCGTACGAAAATCTGAATGGCCTTGCTGCGGTGGGTCGGCAATAATCAGCCCAAAACTTGGATATGGGAGGGTGGAAGGATATATCTTTTTATAATGTTATCCGATCTTACCCTTAACCATCCTATGTTTAATCTATGTAGAAATAACATGCGAGTACGATAAGAGAAACATCGGGCCCATTACTCATGCAACTTTTTAAATATTAGCCTAGAAATGACCACCAAAAGGAAAAAATTGACATTTTTCCCGACAAATCTTCATAAAAACTGAGTTATAAACAAGTCACATCTAGGTACACTAATATAAATACGATTTTCTGAAAATTCAGGTATGATTTTTTAAGTTTCTTTCAAGTATATTTCTGCGCATTGCAGCACCAATATTCTTCACTGCTTCAAAATCACCCTTGAAATTTTTTTTTGCAACGAATTTGATACGAGGTCCGCGAGTGTTCCCCGTTCCTCGCGTGTTGAAAGTTTGGTAATACATAGTTTGCATTGACTCGCGCACGAAAAAAATGGCTCGAAAACAAATGTCAAAGGAAGAAATATTAAAACAAGCTTTTGTATAGTTATAAGAGATCTACCAAGGTTTCTTTGTCGATTTAATTAATTATATAGTCTCAATTAGAATTCAGAATTATCTCACTGAAAAGTTAAGAAATCGACGATGTTCTCGATCGTAGTTATTTTCATTTTGCCAGCAGCCGATCTAGCGTTGTTTGGGCAAAAAGCTTGGCCGCTTCCTTCCCACCTCGAACCTTTCAGAGTCTTGCTAAAATTGCTCGCTGCGGAGCTCCGAAGCTGCGTTGGTATCGGTGGCCAACTCTCAGCCG
The DNA here is from genome assembly GCA_035222895.1 of Strongylocentrotus droebachiensis. Lineage (NCBI taxonomy): Eukaryota > Metazoa > Echinodermata > Echinoidea > Camarodonta > Strongylocentrotidae > Strongylocentrotus > Strongylocentrotus droebachiensis. The sequence goes on along the minus strand of JAVYIG010017646.1, from coordinate 1,590 downwards.
GCTAGCTCCCCACGACGGACCATTCGCGGTATGGCGAGAGTGTGTGTGTGAGGTATGATATTGGATTCGAGAACGCACGTAATGCAATCGTACGCGTCATTTTCAGCTGTCGAATGTCTACGACCAATTTTACATGTACGATTTTTAGTACAGATACTTGGTCAGTTTTCTTCTTATATCTTTGGTTATTCAACATTTAAAAATATAATTTCTTCAAATTTGCTCCTGACTCGGTTCAGACTAATTGTCTGATGTGTTTTCAAGTCAATTTTTTTAATATATTTTTTTGCATGAATTTGCCTTTCGAAGACTTCTTCAAATTATAATTTCAAGTTGCCGGCTAGGCTAGATGCCCAGAGGAGTCGAGCAACCTAGTAAGTCAAAATTTTAATTACTCCCTTTGCATATTTTGAGATAATGTCACCCAACCCGCTGTTAGAATGTTTTTTGATGCACATAGTATCATAGTCTCAAGCTTTCAAAGCCGAGGTGTAGCCGACAAATGTAAGGAAGAACACATTTAGTCACAGAGTGATTGACGACTGGAACTCTCTGCCTGAAGTAGTAGTTCAGGCTCCCACCATAGATGCCTTCAAAACCAGGCTTGATCGTTGCTGGAAGGAACAGTGTCATATCTCTCATTACTCGAACTGATTTTTTCAATTTCTTTGCTCCTGGGACATTGTACATGGTACATTGTCCAGTCAAGATGCAACCTCTTGTCCCTCTGCCTCCCTTGCATATAATGAGAATTATTATTAAAGAGTATGAGTACAAGAAGATAGACCAAGAAGATAGACCTGGAAGCTCGACTGCTGTCTCAGCATTCTTCCAGTATTTGCGGTAAAGGTAAAGGTAAAGGTAAACGAACCCGAAGCTCCGACGCCTTCGGCATCGGCGTCGGAGCTTCCCGGAGTTAAACAATAACATGACGTAAAAACAGGCACATCGGACTAAACTAAGTAAACAGAGTAGATTATGTTAGTTTTTGTATGGTCTAATTTTCGTGTTACGAAATAGCGGCTTAACTTTAGAAATAGCTTGCCGGTTGTAACTATTAAAACTTTCAAATACCTGTTTTATAGACGGTAACACATTACTTGGTGTTCGAGATTTTCTTGGTAAAGTAAGGGGTCCGACTTCAGTGCAAACGTGATACCTGCGGGCACATGTGTCATCTAGCCAATCACGACTATGGGGCGCCAAGTGTTACCCTAGTTTTTCGTTATAAATCACCTCATTTTGTTACAAAATTTGTACCGAATTAATTTTTTTACAATGCATTGAGTGAATTCGGTACAAATCATTTTGTAACAATTTTTTTGTTTTTTTGACAAAATAAAATGTTATTACAAAATAAATGTTTTGGGTTCATTTTGTAACAAAATAAATTCGGTACAAATCAATTTGTAACAAAATTAATTCGGTACAAATTTTGTAACTAAATGAGGTGATTTTATAACGAAAACTAGGGTAACACTTGATGCCCCATACACGACTGCATGCACATTTGTTTGCTAATTTATCAGAAACCTGCGGAGACCTTCATTGAAAAAACACCGCCATCGGAAAAACAAAATTCGCCTAGCT
>JAVYIG010017645.1:0-25053 GCA_035222895.1 Strongylocentrotus droebachiensis | reverse complement strand
ATTGTTTTTGTTGTTGAAGATTTGTGTGCCTTTGTAAACATTTTGAAAGGGAAATTATATAGTATTTTTGGTTCTTTGTTGTAGTTTTTTTTCCCCTCCGATATAAATGTATAAATATATAAAGAGCTAAAATTTGTAGTTTGGAATATTTTATTTCGCTCTTTTTTATGTTTTTCAATAAACATGGAATTTTTTGACAGAAATAATTGTTTTTCATTTTAGCCTCATAGTTTACAAAAGTTAAGACTACTTATTTTTTTCCCCTCCATTTTTTAATACTTGGATTGCCACTGCCTGAGGGAGTTGGTCGAAAACCATTATTATAGCTTGTATTATGTTTTTATTACATTTGTTTTTCTTTTTAAAATGAGAACCATCTAAATAATAAACAGTTTTGTTCTTTTGGTGAAATTGTGTTTATATTTTTCTATGCCCTATTTTTTTTACTGATCTATCCAATATTGGTTCTTTAGTCTGGAGTGAGCTACTCATGATGGAGTCGTGACGTCACAATGAAAACTGACGAAATAATAAACCCTAGTTCCAAATGAACAGGAAATGAGTTTAGGATGCACTTAACCGTATTCATATAAAAGAATTTTTGAAAAATAAGATAATAACTGATTTTAGAGCACTCAATGTATTTTCTTAGAACATCGATATAAATTACATACGTAATATGCTTATTCTTTTGAACAAATCATTGCCTGCTCCTCTGCTCGTAGATGGCGCTATACGTCCATAAAGATGCTCATGAGAAACAGGCAATTGCTCAATTCGTAAAACAGAGAGATATCTTTCATGTATTGAATACCCCTTTAGCAGGAATAGATTCACATCAGTTTGTAAACAAAATACTGATAAATTTAAAAAAAGCAGATGGAACGATGCTACAATCACATTATATTAACATGTTATTCTTAATGTGCATGATATAGATTCTATCGCATTCAAACCTGACTTTTGACTTATTTTGATATGATGTTTGAAATGAAATAAGATGTATGGCAAGGATGTTTCTCCGTGTTGATTCGACATTCAAATCCGGCGACAATTGCAACTTTCGTTATTTTGTCAAAGATAATATAGGGTTATAGGGTTACGTTTGTGATGGAATTTGGATACAGGGTTAGGGTTAGCCAGTGGCGTATCCAGGGGGGGGGCCTCCCCTGGGAAAAAAAACAGGTATAACACGTTAATCTTACCTTTATTTGGAGACGGGCCCCCTCCCCTGGTATTCAAGGGGGGGTGCGATTTTCAAATTTTCGAGGGCCAAAAAAAGAAGAAGAAAAGTGCTCACTACACCCCCCCCCCCCCCCGCTTATTCACGGGCTGGCTGTTTCACCGCTAAATATTTTCCCACGAATTGGGCCCTCTCTTTGGCCCCTCCCCTGCCGCCGGCTGGATCCGCCCCTGGAGTTAGCACGAGTGTTTTGTCCTGGTTTGAAGGTAGAAATTCGGTTAGCGTAGGAAATTGTCACGGAGCGGCCTTTGTCGCTCGAGCATTGTGTCACACAACTGTCACTTTATTTGATGACACTATCATTATGAGAAGAAAGTGAGAGATATCCTATGAATAGCTTTTTTACAACAATAAGGTAAAAATTGCACTTAGACTGAGGTTCATATCTCGCTAATTTGGTCAGTTTTCGTAAATGGAGCTGGACTATGATCATAGGCCGTTGATGGTGATACATCATTGTGTACAATGAAAGCGATAGAAATCTGCAAATATTGGTTAATGTTGTTCAGATCAAAAGCGAGAATTTGGCCTCGATATGACAATCAGAAATGAAATCAATACTTTCCAGCAAGGCAGGGAAGGGTTAGATTTATGTGGCTGAACTAGGAGCATGGCATTCTACAATAGGCCTACAATACATCCAGTAGCGCGGGTCCAGTCATTGAGGGCGCCCTGTATCATGTAGTGGGGGGAGGGAGGGGGAGGTGGGGGGGGGGGAGATGGAATGAAAAAATTACTAATGCTAACGATTATGGGGAGGATGTAAGAGAGGAGGATTTTCATCACAATTTCACCCGGGAATTTCACGCCCCGTTTCTCACCTCTCTGATCATTTTTTTTTACGTCTCCCATTTTTCGCTCGACTGGCGAAGGGTATACGTATACGCCACTCGATCATTACATCTTCTCACGACAAACTATCACTCATGATGCCAAATTAATTTGAAACCGCACGGAATACACTTCCAGCAAAGAAAAAACTTCTTTACAGTAATGAAGATGAAATTCGCACTTGGAATGAGGTTAATTCAAGTGCAAAATGAGGTCAGATAATTATATCATACATTCAGATGACACGATAGGCAGTACCTGTAATTACACGAAGAACCAAGGGAGGAATATAACATTAAAAGCCCATATTAGAATTTGCAAGCCCTCAAAAAAATGATCTAAAAATGTATCTGTAGCATCAAGATGAGTTTATGAACGTTTTTTCAGAAAATAATAATAATAATATCGAATATTAAGGAGCGCTAAAAACAATAAGTACCATAGCGCTTACAAATACAAATATATGAAAAGAGGACAAAAATGTACAGTACAGGAAGTATATCACATAGATCATTGGGGGAAAAGGTGAGTTTTGAGGGATCTTTTGAAGGTGGCAAGACAGGTAATTTCCTTTATGGAAAGAAGGATGCTGTTCCAAGTCTGATGCAGCTACTGCAAAACGTTTTTCAGCTGCTGAGAGTCTAGATTTGGGAATGATGAGTTCACAAGACTCTGTGGTTTTCTCTCCATAAGTGAAAATTGAAGCCCTCTTTTTTGTACACAACAAAATTTAATGGGTTGAATAAAATACCACCACTTGCAAAATTCACATTTAAAAAGAAAAATGACTGTAAGTTTGGTAATGATGAGTATTTTGCCACCATAATTTACGGAAAGTTTTTTAAATACGATTACAACTTTTTTGCCCTTTTAAGATCTTTTAAAGTAGCCACACGAAGAATCAAAAGTGTTTTGAATTGATGCAAAACTCATATCATTGCGAAGGAAGCCTTGCCGATCACATACAACAACTCTTTTCTTCAAAATATGTTTGGGGCCCGCAGTAATCAACTCTCAAAAATGTTAGTTTTGAGATCCAGATTTTCTGCCTTCAGCGGTCCTTTGTAGAGTGTCAATATTTGTGACGTCACATACGGGACACGGCTGGCTAGCTGCATACTGCTACACGGCACTGCGCTGTTCGTCCAGTGTGTGACGTCACAATTCAGAGCTCGCTACGCTTGTGTGTTTGACTTACGTTCAGGGGCGTTCGGGGGTCTAAGGAGGGTCTTGAAAAATTGCATTTTACGCCTTTCCATGATAATCTATATGATTTCTCAGCAAATTGTTCGTGTTTTTCAAGAGAAAATCTTTCCATCCATATGTAATTTGTTCTAATTATGAGTTGTTAGTGAATTTTCTTTGTGTAGCTCCTTTAAGTTTTAAGATCTTCACAGTGCAAATCCTTTCAACGCCCTGAAAGACTTGAAATTGATTTCGTAGAGGAGAAGGATGAGTGGGAAGTATTGCACTCAACCTTCGTATAGGGAGAAGAGACAATCATACATATATAATTATAGTTTTTAAAATGTCAACCACTCGACCTCTGCGCCTTGGGAAGCTCCGAAAATGGGAGCTGTTATATAAAATAATAATAATAATGATGACAAATTGCATAAATATACGTAACTGATTATGTGACTACTCCCTTCTCCTGTTCTACGTCGAGAGAGAGAGAGAGAGAGATGGAGAGAGAAGGGAAAGGGAGAGGGGGAAAGGAAGAGACAGATATTGGAAGAAAGAGGGAGAGAGAGCTGGGGTGAGAGAGCTGGGAAGGAGAGAGAGAGAGAGAGAGAGAGTGGGAGAGAGACAGAGAGAGAGACAGAGACAGAGAGACAGAGAGACAGAGAGAGAGAGAGGCAGACGAACAGAGGAAAACGCGCGCTTTCCCGCTCAATAAGTGAATAGAAATCTGTCCATAAAGATTACTGTCATTCATATCTCTGCAATCGTTTCGGACACAACGTTCAATAACGACCTTTTATCGCGAAGTTTGACCGGGTGCGTCAATTGCAACTTTTTGTAGCACTAAAACTCTATAATCTATTATCAGTTTTAGTCGGAAGTAAAATGGACAGTGTAGGATTTCTGCTTCCTATATAAGGACAGTGAATTGATGTAGGCCTATCATTTAGTTCTGAGTAGTCACGTCGCTCGAGATAAGGACTGAAATGCGATTGTTCACTGACAAACATATCGTCAAGGAGCATACAAATACGTATTAGGTAAGCTTAATATCTGTTTACATTTTCTTTTCGTTTGTATTTCTTGTTGTTGTTTTAGTTTTGTTTGGTCATGATTATTATTTTTTCTGTTTTTTGTTTCGACCAATGGGTTATGACAATAATTTCCACTGTAAGTATGCAAGTATCAAAAACGCGAGTATCCATGCAGTCATTCTTTTAAAAGAGATGAATTTCAATTGGGCACAGGGTCTTAATAGAATTGAAATATTCTTCCTGCTTTAATGATTGCATTTTTTTTTTCTTCTTCTATTTATTTCTATTTTGCTATATATTAATACCTATAAAACCATCTATCTAATTTAGTTTCATTTAGTTATTAACAATATCTCTGAAATAGATTGGAGGAATGGTTTGTTTGTCGATGGCTTTTAGATAGTATAAGTAATCTAAAATAGATATAAATTTCTTACAATCGGGTTATGTACAAAATGACAAAATTATATCGATTAAATTAAAAGGGCTATCTTCCAATAAATTTGAAAAGGATTAGAAAGTTTCAAACCTATATTTTAATGCAAAAAAACAGAAGCAAAATATCAACACAAGCAAAATGAGTTGAGAAATCTTGTACTACAATAATAATAATAATAATATATAATTTATAAAGCGCTTAATACAATGTTTCTAAGCGCTTAACAAAAATATACATAATACATCATTCTAATATTAATAACAATTTCCTTATACCAATTATATGATAATAATAATAACTAATCTTTACATATAGCCGCTTTATAAATAAACAAACGAAATATAATTACACTATAGATTGAACTGATAAGTTTTAAGTTTACTCTTGAAGGTTTCTTAAGTTGGGGAATTGCGTTTTTCATGGAGAAGTTTGTTCCAAAGTTGGGGGCGCAAACAGAAAAGGCACGATCGCCATATAGTGGGGGTGGGTGAGAGCGCCTCGAGCTAGGTGAAGATGTGATATGGAGACGAATAGATGAAGTATGAGTTTTAGGAGTGATGAGTTCTAAGAGATATGAGGGAGCAAGTTTGTGGAAGGCCTTGTATTTAAGCAGGAGAAACTTGAATTTGACACGCTGTATAGGAGGGGGAACTATAGTGTATAGAGAACGAATGATCGGCTTGATGTGTTCATGTTTTCCTATACGGCGTGTGGTGAGGCGTGCTGCTGTGTCCTGGATATGTTGAAGAGGGGCTAAATTGGTTGAGTATTTTCTGCAGTGGGGGAAATGACTATGTATCTGTGATTACCCTTAAAGGTTCTATATCCCATTTGCAGGCCCCAAAAATGAAAAAGTTAAATTCCAACGGCATTTGAAATAATAATACTAATTTAAAACTTCCCTCCAAACGGAAAGGCTTGAAAATGGCTTTTAGTGGGAAAATAACGACCATAGTTGTCAAATCGACTTAAATGATTGCAATCACCTAAGAAATAGTTTGATTTTCAGACCCTTTTATCGAATGGTTGTATGTTTTGTGCTGCACAAAGATTCAATCAGTTTAATTTGGGCCATTACAAGTATTGGGTTATTGGTGTAGACAAATGCTCATGTACCTGTTACAGCTCATTTTATGTATGTTATTACCAAAGAAAAAAAAAATGTCAGTCAGTCACTCAACATTGTCTGCATTATGACAGTGAAATCTAGAAGGTAAGCGGGTTTCCTTGCGTAATTTAAATTCAAGGACACTGCTAGTGTTTAAATTTCACAAATAGGACATACATGACATAATCATAATTCCTGCAAAGTTCTACAGAATTTGATGCAAAAGGGACATAGTATCTTTCATATTAAAAGCCTTAACCCTTATTAAGCCTTAAATGCGTTCTCTCTGGCCTTGTCGGCTCTTTCTTTCAATATTATCGCTCTTCTCACAAATTGTTCTAATTAAAACCCGCTTAATATTGTACTACGAACCGCAAATAGCATGGACTTCTATACATCGGATTTTCATGTTAATTTATTGACAAGGTTAGTACCATTAGTTGAAGCCTGAAGACAATTAATGAGCTCTTTGCGATAAACCATAAGTTGGGCATAGACTGAAAAGCTCAACCGAGGGACATCCATTTAACAAACCAAGTACTGGATTTAAGTAATGCTAGATTACCATTTTTTGATGGAGATTTGAGCGATATGAAGATATACATGTAGCTCTGCAGGCGATGAATGTCATTCAATATAATTCACTAGAGTATGATTTAGTTTTAACGTATGAAACGTTATGTTTTACAACCCACTCTGGAATATGTTTATCTTTTTACAGAGACATCAATTTATAATTATGTAATTACCGTTGATGAACTGGCAACATAGAGAAACATTTTGCTGACTTTTAATTTTCAATGAATATGAATTGTCCAGGACACAGGTGTAATAATTTCAGTATTAACTTTTTAACTTATTTGTATGTTACGTATTGTATTGATTTTGATCAATTATTATTATTACTATTGTGAACTTTAACAGATTTTTAAAATTTAAAGAATATATAATGATTGGTTTTAAATAGCTACACATGAATAATGTTAAATGTTACCAATACTGTTTGAATGAATGAGTGTAACAAATGAAATATAATGTTATGTAATGAAGCTCATGTATAATGTAAACATGCACAATTCAGCATTTGGCTGCGAGGCATTGTTTTTTAATAAAACCATTATTGAATTGAATTGAATTGAGACATTGACGTAAACACTAAACAACGTGAGGTGTAAAATTTACACCAAATAACCAAGAGAATGAAGAAATAGGCCCGTATTCTACTGGAATTTAGACCCGACGCTGTTTTTATTTTTTGGGGACCAAAATCGGGTTTATCAAAGGAAGTTGGGCCGAAGTCCAAAGTTATACTATGTTACACAACAGGTATTTCCTCATCAGCTCGAGATTGCCAAATAGCCCGCTATTTCTTATTTGGGAAATAAGCCCGAAGTTACAAATCGCGTCTCCATCAGCTCGAGACTCGACCTCGAAATAAGTACGAGATGTTGTGCTCAGCGTTCGCGCATAGTGTGAGTTTTCGGGCTGGTGAGAACGCACCGGACAAAAAACGCGATATTTTGCCAAATAGCGGGATATTTTGCAAACTAGCCCAAGATATCTTGGAATGATTATCTCGACCAAATATCCCGCTAATTGCAACTGCGGGCTGATGAAAACGCAAATTAGCTGGATAATTTGCGATCGGGATTGTTAAAATAGCGAGATATTTGGCAATTTCGAGCTGATGAGGACAGGCCTGATCTAAATTATAGACCCATGATCGGGTTTAACTAAATCAGTAGGATGCGGGCAATAGTCATCACAATGTGACTCAAAATTCTTCTGTATTCATTTTTTGAAATTCCCTTCCCCATAAAACCATAATTGATATCATCAAAAGGATTTTTGTAATAGGTAAATTCAGGAGCACCATGAATTGCATCACCACCGATTCTCTTCAGTTTCTTTTAAAGGGGAAGTCCACCCTGATATTCAGTAGGTTTTAATAGAAACAGAAAAACGAGAGAAACGGGTCAATGAAAGTTTGAGCAAATACCGATTAAAATAAGAAAGTTGTGAATGTTGAAAGGTGCGATAAATCAAACACTAATTGGCAACTCCGAGACGTATTTAGTGAGGTCTCCTCTCTTTTGCCCTGTACTAAAAAATCTAACAAATTAGATTTTCCCTTAAGAAATTTTCAATCATACAAGCCTATTCTGTCATTAATAACAAAGAAAATGATATTTTATGAAATTTTCTGTACAGAGCAAATCGGAGAGGAGCTCCCAAGATACGTCACAGTGTTGCCAAATTGTGTTTTACTGATGACAATTCCAAAAAATCATAACTTAAAAAAGTTTGATCGGATATTGCTCAAACTTTTACCAATCATGTTGTTTCTCTCATTATTCTGCTTAATATGTTAAAACCAAGATAAAATCCAGGGAAGAATTTCCCGTAATGATAGATACCTATGAATTGCTTTCTCAATTTTCGAACCACCACCGTCATAAATGTAGTAAATGACATATAGAGAAGCGGACATAAGGCGACATACTTGCTACCCACTTTTTGCACCCAAACAAGTATATAGTCGAAAATATTTTAGCCATGTCCCTGATTTAATACTACATGCATACATTAAGATAATTGTGCAGTTGCGGGTCGCGTATAAAAGCATTATCAACAGGAATATTCCTAACATTTAAGAAATTCATGTACTCATTTTCATTTTTTAAGGGGGGGGTGGGCGGTATGATGTAGGTACAAAGAACGTATAATCTGAAGACAGTATGATTTTTTTATCATTTGATGCTCTCTGGCGTTTCAAAAATGGTTTGTTCAAATTGGTCAATAAGAAAAATGATAATCACATGTGGATCGGGGGAGAGGGTCATAGAGTTCCCGATCCCTTCCTTTTAGAGTGGGGGGGGGGGGGGTTGACTGGAATTTGGTAAATATTTTGAGGCGTTGGACCCTCTCCTGTTTGTCATAATTTTGTCGGAATTTTACCCCCCCCCCCCCACCCTTATGAAATCCTGGATCCACTCGTGATACTTCTCGATTCGATTAGGCAAATATCGACACTGACAATGGATTATTTTTTTGCTATCAATAAAGTTAGCACTAAAACAAATCAAATAAACGGTAGAATTCAAGTTAAGTGGGGCTTTAGTAAGTGTTTGCACTTGTTTGGCTCAAAGTCTGATTAAAAGGGAAATAATTGTTAAAGCCATTGAAAAGAAGTCAGTTTCACCGTTATGCAACAAATATGTTCACGGACAGAACAATTACGTAATAAGTCGTGAGACCTTGTTTTCTGTATATAGGCACGTATTTGCTTTCCATTATTCTAATAGTTATGTACAACTCCATTACTGGTGTCCAATTATGCGTTATATGAGATCTAAAATAAGATATTTGAAGAGGGAGAAATGATCGTGCACTAAGATGTGAGTTAATGCAGTTTCCAGGGTCACTGGTTCGACTCCGCTTGTCGCTTGATGTTTGATATGCCCCCCCCCCCCCCACTCAGTGTTATTTAGGGTACGCGTATGCTTGTTCCCTCTTTTTGAAAGCACCCCCTATCTGAGGACTGCCAACATTTTCGAACCCCCCTTTCGCGGGCTTTTCGCGGGCTTTTCCTGCCCGTGGAGACCCCCCTAAATACGGAAAAATGCTCAACATACCCCCCTAAATTCGGAATAATTTCTCAGGAGTCCAAAAAGATGAGAGAAAAAAAGGAAAAACACCCCCTTTTTAAAGAAATCTCCGAGTGAAAGTCAAATACACCCCCTTTCTTTACAATTCTCGGGCCGGACTTTGTCGCACGAAAAGTACCCCTTTACCGGACATTTTGGCAACACGCATGCGGTCATTCCGCCCCCGGAGTGGGGGGGGGGCCGGGCCCCTCTCCCTTTCGTTAGCAGTCCAGTAACCGCGACGTTATATGTGGTCATAATTCCTTTTATTACAAAGAAAAGAAAAACTGGCTAAAATTGACAACAGCTTGCGCATATTATTATTCAACGATGATCGACAAACAAAACTACATGAATTACAAACATCATGATAGTACGTACCCGCTCTCCGCTGCTATGACTTTTCGCAGGTCGCGTCCTCCTGTTTTTAATATTATTAAGTCACACTATTATTAATATTAGGGTTAATAAGGGCTTAACATCTCACCGTGCGTGATATCTTCTTCAAATTCGAAATAACATCTTAAAGGAAAATCATGCCTTAGAAGCAAATTCCCCTGAACGCGGAAAGTAGAAGATATTAAAGAAGCAGAACGTTGTACTTACTATACGTCAGGGAATATCAAATCAGTCGAATCGCCGGTACTGTGGTGTGGGCAACGGGCAACATTAACACACACAATTATTATAATATCAATATCACACTATCATAGAAGAAAAAAAATTAGGGTTCATAAGGGCTCGACATCTCACCGTGCGTGATATATTCTTCAAGTTCGAAATACCATCTTAAAGGAAAATGCTGCCTTAGAAGCAAATTCCCCTGAACGCGGAAAGCAGAAGATATTAAAGAAGCAGACCGTTGTCAGGGAATTTCAAATCAGCCGAATCGGTAATGTCACTGTCATATAGTTGCGGGCAACTTTCTCATTAATACACGATATTATTATGATGTCAATATTTCAAAATGTCAGGAGGGTCTTCACTTTTTAAGAGGACCTATTGTTATATGATATCAATAATGTATATTGAGTAATACCCAAAGGTAGAAGGCGCTTAGGAGAAAAACATATATTAATGATATTTTTGTACATGACAAACGGGGGAGTTGCTCTTGAATATGTCAAATGCACTTTCAAAATTGCCAATTTGTAATTCACACAGATGTAGTAATTGTGTATATTTCAAACAGTCATAAATTCCTTTATACTGGTATGATTGACATCAAACTTCAACCATTATGTTTCTGTTATTTTGTATGCTTTCATGAGTCAGAAAAAGTTGACATTAGCTAATTATGATAAAACCTTCATGCATTTCTCAACACGTTACGACAGAAACAATATTAAAACGAAACAAAATTAATAATAAAATACCCGTGACAATGTAGGTCGTGGGTTTTGAATAAAAGTATCTCCGCCACAAGCAAGTATTCTGCTCATGCGCATAGGCCAGTATAATTATGTACATGTATAACTATAAGGTTCGTTAACACTTGCAAATTAATTCATTACAAAGGTCGGGCATCATTTTCATACCAAGGATATTGTGTTTCTATTTCTCTGTTCCTAATTTGCTGAGAGTATAGTTTGCTAATGATGATGAGATTAATATGGATATATCTGTTATGACAACCGTCTTTTCATTATACAATGTTGTTTTTATAATTCCATTCAGTTGCAACCTTGGGCATAATAATGTCAACCTTCAAATCTCTATAGCAAATTCATAAATTCTTTAAGTTGATTGTATTTATTCGCAATTTAATCCCATCAAAAAGACTGGTCTTTCGTTTGTTCTTTTGTCGAAAAAAAACACTGATATTAATTAGCCTGAATCCGATGACTGGGGTATATCTGCTGAGCGCTTAGGCACGTCGTTGTATCGATGTACTGGGCACTATATATAAGCGGAATATTATTATCATTATTGTTATTCCAGCAAAATAATAAAAGGAAGATAGTGATTACTAGTAGACCAAGACAGGTACTTTTAATTCCCTCTTCATTTTCACAGAGTCATTAAGTCGATTGTATTTATTCGCATTTTAATATAGTCGCAAAGAGGCGTATATGGTGGATGTCGAATACTACTTTCATTTTAAAGATAACATTGAAATGAGTCTATGCGTTTCAGTAAACCAATGACCCGAAGTTATTCATTACTAGTGGACCGGGCAATGCATTTTGAGATCTCTATTCGGTCTTTTTCATTGAATCATTAAGTCGATTGTATTTATTCGCATTTTAATCTTGTCGAAAAGAATGGTGGTATATTCTATAACGAAAACATTGGCATTGACCTATGGCGTTCCAGAAAATTAACAGTAAGGTGTGCAGATTCCCAGGAGCCCCCCACCCCCCCCCCCCCACCTCCCCCCCCCCCCCCTCCCCCTCGGTCCACCGACTATCACTGCAAGTTCGATGACTATTTTTTTTTATTATTATTTTTTTTTTTTAGGGGGGGGGGGGGGAGGCGAATCTATTCATCTTATTTTCACATTCCTCTCCCCTTTTCCATTCATTTCATTTTCCTGTTCCCTTTCATTTTGTCTTATGTTCACATTTTAATGAAGGGGGATGTGCCCCCCGTGCCCCTCACCCCATTATCCAGTTACCCCGTAGCTTTGCCAACAAAATATTACGATGCAAAACACGATTTAATTATATTAATTACCAAAAGAACAAAAGACCTTAATGCATAGATGATAATAGTCGTAAAATTAGTATTGAAATAATAGTGTAATGTTAGTTCATGCTTTCAATTAAATCGATGGGACCATAAACAATAAGGATGATAATGTAATACCGTAGTCCATTGTCAAAGGTGCCGATACCGATGTGGATATTTGATTAATTAGTGTGCCTTAGTATGCTTTTCAAAGCCGGGAAGAAAAGGCAGATAACCTTTTTGTTCTTTTTAAGCAGCTTGATTCAGAATGCTCAACAACACATTTTGCCAAGTATAATCATTCACTGCTTCTCAAATTATTAAACGTAATACAAAGTTTTGGTATGGGGACATGAATTTGGTTCAAATGAACATATTGGAAGCATATGCGATCCTACAATATTCAGTGATCGTTTTAGCGGTTGAATTAATCTAGTCTAAAGTGATGAATTTTAAATAATAAACTATTTATGTTATAGCTTCCTCTCAAGGTCAAGATATTAATTTAGCTATAGAAACAATGTTTCTCGACTAAAATCGACCGTTTGGCTATTCCCGTTTGGAAATTATATATCACAACTGCATATTTTGAGATTGTTATGGTCACAGCTACCATTGTATGGCCGTAGGCACTATTTGAAATTTCTAGTGCTTATAATATATCCACAGGGGCAACCAAATATATAAAAATTGTAAGGAATCACTGTCCAGCCAACTTTCCAAATTTACCAAAACTTTGTATTACCTTTAATGTTGTATATACCATCTAATAAACCGAACCATGCTAATCCACTTTTTAATCGACAGGTCGGAATACCAAATTATTAAAGTTTTTGCACTTTTTGTCCCATTTTAGGGGAGCTGTTATTATCTCCGTTTTAACGAGCTTTGGCATTCAGGGGCATCCAAACCATTTATTTTGTATGACATGCGTTGTATAGTTGATTTTAAATGGTTGAATAAAGTGAATTCAACTTTATAACTGAACTAAAAATAACAACATTTTTCTAGATAATGTTATGAAATAACAAAGTCATCATCCGTCAAGGCACGTGTATTTTCATTGAAGAGTTACGGAAATGGTTTTAATGGCTTTTCCTGGTCTGACTAACTGGTTCTATTATTGATGCAGTGGCGTTGGTCTGCTGGGAAATTTTCCATTGCTGGTATTAATCAAAGGGAATTTTAGTCCTAGTTTTAACATGATCGAAAATACTTTGAAGAAATCTACCCAATGGCAAGTTCAATACATTATTTTATATTCCATAGAAATTATGTTAAGATTATACGTAACTCCCTTTAGATGAATTTTCAAAAAAGTCATTGAGATCGTGTTATTAAGCCTCGACAGATTAATATAGCTCTAAGGATGGGAAGGGGGGAGGGGGTGGTAGGGGAGAAAGTTGGGATGTGGAAGGATAAGAGCAACTTTTTTTTTCCCCTAGTAATTATTTCCCTTCTGAATCCTGCCTGTCCGCTCATAAAGTCTTGAATGAGAGGAAGTGAGCGCGATCTAAATTTGACACCTACAAGGTTCATTTCGTTTATACCATATTTTTACTTCTTCCCATGGATCCGCATGTGACATTTACCCTTTTGTTTCTTTCTCTTCCTCAAGTCCAACTTTCAGATTCTTTTCGATGTTATTGCGCTTTTTTAAAACTGTTCTCCTATTTGCCATCGGAAATGTTAAGAAGAAGAAAAAAGTTTACAAATTCCTGACTTTTGATTCCCCCCCCCCCACTTGTATGGGCGAGTCTATTGTTTTGCCACGCGTGAGAGCAAAGGTACAACAAGGATTCAGTTGTAGGAGTTTTACAACGTCCCCTCACCCCCCCCCCCCCCTCTCTCTCTCTCTCTATTTCTTTAAGCCCGTCTGTCTAGTTTGGCAAAGGGGGATTAGACCTCCCTGCAAGGTCACTGACAGTTGGTTATCTCATCAAATCAGCTCTCAATTAACATTTTTTTTAAAGGTGATCATTGGGACAAACAGGCGCCGATTAAGCATTGTTAGCTATATAGAGGGCGCAAGTAGCTATAGGTAGTGTAGTGGGGCTTTAAATGCATTTCATTGTCTAGTGAATGTAATCCGACGTGAGCTGAAGAGGTCTTTTTTTAATGATCTAACAGCTAGGGGTCATTTTATTCCGCGCACAACATACCGTAGTATGTCAATTTAAAGCCTGATAACTCGCATGGTTTAGATATTTTATTGAAACACATTATTATAACACGCATGGCAATACATGTGCACTAATTCATATGTGAGATCGCATTTGACCTTGTGGCATGCATAATTTTACACGGTTGTCTTTTCATGTAACTATGGTTACTTTGCTATGAGTATGACATTTTATGGAATTTAATATTGAGTGAGGATCTGCTTCTCTTTCCCATTTGTCTCTATTTTCTTTTCAAACGTTAACATTTTTGAGGGACGAATGAGAAGAAATTAACATAATATGTGTTTTCGAGAAAACTAGAGCTACATGTAGTTCACGATGGTGAAAGAAAAGAAGAACCGTGACCAAGGCTTCATAAACACAACGACCGCAGCTGATTGTCAATGTTATCATTTTATTATTGTTATGTACGTGTGTCTGTATGTGTGTGTATGTATGTGAAAAAGAATGAAATGTATGCTTATTCAAAGCTTTAAACAACAAAATATGTTCATCAGTAGAATATTTTAGCACAGAGAAGTGTGGGAAATCTTTCATTAATTTTTTTTTAAAGTTAGTGATAGTGATGGGGGGAATATATCCATAAGCATGATTAGGGAGAGCACATAACAAAAAAAACAAAAAACGAACGAACAAACAAAGGCCAAATGAAAGGCTAGAAGACAAGACCAACCAAATAGACAAACGAGACCCAAAAAATAACAACAACGTGATAACGTGAACAGAAAGTGATTAACAATCACCAGTATATAACTGTCATGTCATGGAAGAAAGGACATTCACTTCTCCTGACATCTCATCAATCATGATGTACTATTGAGGGTCTATGTTCACAACAATACTGGTAGTTTCAGGATGCTAGCGCTGTTTTGGGTATATTTGAATGGTTATGTTTACAATGGCGGATCATGGGGTGAAAGCCTGGTGGGGGGGGGGGGGCGCCCCTTTAAAAAAAAAATCTCACATGGGATTTTTGAGAACCCCCTTCACTACTTACATAATAATTTCTGCCCCATCCCCTCGAAAGTCTCTCTGCCCCATCCTGCCATTGCACTTTATACTGTTTTACACCATGCACCCCTCCATTATGGACAATTTTCATAGCAAGTATACGTATGAGGTTTTGCAAGCCCCCCCCCCCCCTTCATATTTAAAAACTCTGGACCCGCCTATGATGCGTGACATGCAACTCGGACATTAGGAAATGAGTATCATATCGTTCAAGGTTAGTTGATACATCAACTTTTTTTTTTTTGCGCATAGGGCCTCATTAGATTAAATGAAAAAGTGCAATTTCATTTTCTTTTATAATTTTGAACTTTCGATAGTTATATCCATTTGCAACTGACCGATAATCCTAGTGCACTTACACACTCTGGTCAGTTTTCACTTACTTCTGGCGAATTCGATTTCAGTTTTGTAAGGTGTTGTTATGTTATGTTATATACCTCTCTTTATAAATCTAGCCATCTGATTAGTCGAAATTGGAGTCGTGATGTTATGATACATTACATTATGTTGTTCATAATATTCATGATGTAGGCTCTAGCTATGTTCAGATGGAATGATGGTTTTGTTGGGGAAATGCACCCGACCTTGTCGTGTGCTGTCTGAAATGCTCACGAGATGATCACATTAATAAACAATACCATTTGAAAGAGAAGGGCTTTTAAAATTCATTAGCACATAGTCTGAAGGTCGATACAGCACGAGCTTTTGATAAAAACGCTCGAATTAATACTAGTCCTTACAACAATTATAAGTTATACCCAGCGATGCTGTGTCTCATTCAGACCTCACGTTTTCCACGTAGTAGCCGTCCCTAAAAACAATTATAAAGTGTTTCTTAGGTTTTGATCTTCGCGATCAATCATTTTTTTCTTTTCTACCTAACCTTAATTTGCTAGCGAGAAACACCAAAGAGAGAAGAGCAGACACATGGGCGGTGATTTCTTTTCATGACCGGGGGAGGGGGCGAAATGCGAAATTTTCTACAATAATTACCCGTACGTTTTGAAGGATATTATGCGAAGGAGCGAGATTTTTTTTGCATTTTTATCAGTCTAAACGCTGCACCCTTGGGTCCTCCAGAGCCTATAAGTGTGTTGCAGTCTTTATACTTTTTTCTTCTTGACTTTTTCCAATTTTCGGGGGGGGGGACGATCTTCTCTAACAAAATAGAGGGGTCACCGCCCCTGCTAACACATGACCGACAAAACACATGCGTGCGCGGGCGGGCAACTTGGCGCAGATGTATGTGGGAGCATCCTTATTTTGCTGCCATCATGACTACTATGGCTATATTACTGGATTTACGATTTAGGATCGATAGTCCACGCTATCACAACATGCATTCATCAATCAAGAAATCATGATTATTAAGATAGTGAGACCTTTATTCAGTCATTTTCTTATCTCTCTCTCTCTCTCCCTCTCCCTCTCTCTCTCTCTCTCTCTCTCTCCCTCTCTCTATTTCTTCGTTGAGAAGTTTCAGTTCGCGCTCAAAAGGTTACGTGAAACCCCAATCCCACACCTAGGAAACCGACACCAGATAAACAACTGACCAAAAAAAAAAATTAAATTAGGCCTAATAAGAATAATAATATTACTGTGCTTATTATTACCCCGGTTACTGGATTCAATCGCTAATGCGCACATGATTTTGCACATGCTCCGCTCCTTAGGGAGTAATCTTGAACACGCTATTACTGAATACGTCGAATGTTAAAGTTCTGGCTCTTAACAGCAGCAAAGCTCGTCTCTCAAGAAGAGATGGAGCGTCTGTTATGAGGATGAACAAAACTATAATAATAATAATAATAAAAACGTTACTTATAAAGCGCTTACCACCGAAGTCTCTAAGCGCTATACACACAAAATAGAATGATATACAATTACATCTTATACAAAACTAAAAATGCAAATAAACCTACAAATTACAATACATATGGAATACACATCAAAGGGAACAGAGGTTATCAATCATCAAACGCAATTTTGAATAAATGTGTCTTGAGACTAGTTTTTAATAGGTTAACGGTTTGACAGTTTTTTTTACATTTAAAGGTAATCTGTTCCAAAGTTCAGCAGAAGCTTTGCGAAAGGAACGATTACCATAAGAGAGAGTTAACACAAAAGTAGATACGAGGTTTAATTGTGAAGATGACCGTAAATTGCGTGAGGGTTTGTATTCCTCGATTTATTCTTGCAGATAAATTGGTGCCAATTCATGAATGCATTTATAACTTAAAACTAAGATTTTGTACATAATGCGGTACGTCACCGGCAACCAAAGCAATTCGCGAAGTACTGGGGTGATGTGTTCACAAGAACACGTGCGTGTTACAAGCCTGGCAGCAGAGTTTTGGATTCTCTGGAGTTTTGCAATGTGCGACTCCGGAAGGCCATAAAGAAGGCTGTTACATTGATCAAGACGGCATGTAATAAATGCATGTATAAGCGTTTCGGTAGATTTTTTATCAAGAAAATTTCTATTACGACCTATCTTGTACAAGGCATATGAAGCTTAGGGACAAATATTTTGTATATAATCATCCATCATAAGATCATTTTCTGATAGAGGAGCAGAGGCAAGAAATATTGTATTCACTACTTAAATATATCGTACGGTATGCACAGAATGGCGTGTTATTGTTATTATTTATTTTTAAAATGCAGGTATGAATAGATAAAAGTCTAATAAAAGCATAGCAAATGTAAAAACCGAGAAAGGAGAATTCCGATAAAAACACAGCAAGAACCATGGCGATCTTTACAAAAAGGTATCTCATTTTGGTCTTGTGTAGAACTCGGTAAAATATAGGACATGACAATGTAAAGGTCTCAAAAAGGTCAGAATTTTAACTGACATTAGATAATGAAATTAAACACTTCAAACATCTGTTATGAAAGTACAAAGAGTACAGTCAATTATATTACGAGACGGCTTTTTAAAACGTCATTAAAAAAAAACACTAAGGCATTATTTATTCGATTAAAAATCATAATTTGATAACAGAAGAGAATCTAATTTCAAACCTCAAGACAAAGGCCTGCAAATTCGGTAATTAGATTAGACCAACGATAGAGTATCATATTTTGGATAAGGGTATATATAGACTCACTTCATTTTATTGATATTTTGATCGCTGTAGTTTTTTGTCGTATAGATATATGGTCACGTCAATTTTGAGCTTCATTTTGGTTACAATACTGGGTATTTCTTCCTTTAGTTCTTACTTTCTTTTCTAAACATGTTTAAGTTTGTTTTTTTAATGTGGAATGCACTATTGATATGTTGCCGCAGATGATCACACGATTGCTTAGAATAAATGATTAAACAAGCGTTGTGGGTGAAATAATGAATGTACAATGAAATATAAAATTTCATATCAATTTGGTTAAGTAAGTTAAGAAATATTCAACGAGGAAATAATGACGTAGTCATGAGAAGAATAAAAGAAAAAGGCCTTTATACAGTTAGTGCAAGTCGCCGAGAGGGAAAAGAAAACAACTACATGCAAGCATTTCATATCAACGATAAAAAGGGTCTATAAAGTTAAAAGTGAAGGAATATAAACTGACGAATATGAATGACAGATACAAATTGAATTTGTAGGCCATTAGTAGGCCTACATATAGAAGTCGAACTTATTATCGGCCTTTTCGAAATCTACAGTTGAGAGAAGATATGGCCCCCAAAACCAGGGCAAACAAATGTGAATATAGATTAATGAAAATGATAGATGGGTAAAAGAAGAAGTGCAAGAAAATGAAGGAGAGAAGAAGGATATTGAATAAACATTTCGTAATTCGAAACGAGGTGAGATGATTAATTCGGCACGTACAGTGATCGACATCATTGTGTGAATAACACACTTTAATATCATTATTCACTTTTTTTTAATGTGTCTCCATTATAAATCAATTTCGTCGCGTGTTTAATAACCCCTCCCCCATTCACTGTTTGCTGTAAAAACTACTTCCCTGGTCGTAAAGTAATCACCGTGTATCTTAAATCGTTGATACTTCGTTGAATTTTAGAAGAAGAAAAATATTACAACACAAACCTAATGACGGGGAATGTACATGTACGTCAAAATTATTGTGGGTCAGTATGATTTAATATTTGAAGAAATTTCTCCTTTTAAGTGTCTGAGCAAACGAAGCTCTGATAGAAGTGACACAATTTTTTCGTAAATTCTTGCGACGAGATGATGTAATGATTTTCTGCTCCAAAATAATTTCAATATTTGCCCAATATACTACCGGCTGCAGTGATGCACAATTCTTTTGAGAGAGGCTGTGGATTTTGCCTCCTGCTGAAACTTTTGATATGCATGATATTATTAAGTATTTGGCGTCACCCCCATGTGCATGACGGGAGAAAGCGATCCGAATCACTGTGACCCTCGGGTTTCAATCTCCTCCCACTATGAGCCACGAGTTGTGGCGAGCTGGCGCGATCTTATGGCAAGCAGTTTTATCATTAAAACGTATTTCTTGATATCAAGAATTACCATTGTATCTTGATATCAAGCAGGGGCGTAGACAACGGGGGGGATGAGGGGGATGCATCCCCCCCCCCCACCTCACAAGGTGGGGGGATGGCATGTACAATCATCCCCCCCCCCAGGTTTTGGGGAATGATATTTGCTTACTTAATAAGTCATAATGATGATAATAATAGTAATAATAATAATGATAACAATTATAATATTAATAATAATAATAATTATGATGATGATAATAATAATCCTCATCATTATTGTAATTGTGTTTATTGTTATTAGCCGCATTCACACGGTGAAAGCCAATTCAGACGGTAAAAAAAAGAAAATCTTACAAGTATTTTGTGGTTATCTTGTGGTTTGGAAACCACAAGATAACCACAAGATTAAACAGGCGCGGATCTACGGGGGGGGGGGGGGTTAGGGGGTTTAACCCCCCCCCCCCCCCCCTTGGGCGGCCCAAAAAACAAACAAACAAAAAAAAAAGGAAAAAAAAAGAAAAGAAAAAAAGAAAAAAGAACGCACGCTGGAGAGAAACCCTTTCAAGTGCAAATATTGTGAGAAGATATTCAACTCATCTGGTAACTTAACCAAATACATGATAACTCTGGATATAACTGTGTATTTAACTGTTACTTGATTTAAAAAGACGTTATCATGCACTGCTTTTTATGGTCTCCATTGTGTTAATAGATGCCAGGAAAACATCACTTACGGGGTTCAAATAAACACCCAAAAAAAATCGGCTCGCCGCTTCGCGGCTCGTGGACGATGCTCCGCATCGTCATTATTTTGGTCACCCCCCCTTAGCAAAACGCTAGATCCGCCCCTGAGTCATCCCCCCCAGGTGTACGAACCTGTCTACGCCACTGATATCAAGAAATATGTTTTAATGATAAAACGGCTTGCCATCAACTCGGCTTATAAGTGGGAGCCCTGCTTTACTGATTGGGGTGTACAGGTGGACCACTACACTGGGGTTTCCCCCTATTCTTATGCGAACAGTGCAGTGGGTTCTTAAAGAGGAAAAGTGTTGACTCTCCTCTTCGCGGGGGCTCCGTTTAAAGTCCTATCAAAGGGGCGGTATATAATATGATATATATCAAATAAGAATCTACCTGCGCTGGAAATAAAAGGAGGGTGTATTAAATTGCGGCATCAATCTAATGAGATGATTTTCCTTTTCAAATAATCAGATTGATTGACACAATGATTACGTTGAATACACATAACCTATCTAAATTCAGCCTAGCTAATGGGGAGGTGTATAATTGCCACTCTAATTTAATAGACATATCTTAGTTTAATAAAGGCCTAAAATTAATATACAGTTCGTCCCGTATGACACAATGCATTTATCTCTATCAAAAACAAATACGGTATATGACACCACCTTAATTATTCTATTTGCTCTTTTTTAGTGATATAATTACATTTTAAACTTGTCACTTCGTACCCCTTTTTTCTACAGAAGTGTAGCCATTAGCTTGAAAGCAGAGACCGTAACACGTGATCAAAATGTCCACCACATCAATCATGTACTCTGTCGTCATGGCAACACTAAATGCGACTGCTGAGCCTTCCTCCGAACCCGAGCCAGAACCGGAATCGGAACCCGAACCTGAACCAGAGATGATCATGGGTACCATGGAACCGGAGCCTTGGATAACCGGGATATTGTTCGGGGAGCCGTTTCCTGAGTTTTCTTCGGAGCCTGTGGCCGAACCGGAACCGACAATGAACTTTTGCGCCCAGGTCATCCTCGCCCTCATTGCCGCCATCACCCTCGTGGTCGGTTCCATCGGAAATGCTCTCGTCATCGCCGTCATATCGAGGATGAAAGTGGGTATGTGTGTTTTTCTCTTTACACGATGAAGTTTTATTTGCATCTATTGTAAACGCGGCGTCATTTCGATTGCGCTATTACTTGCGCTAATAATTAGTGCATGCGCTAGAAATTTAACGCAATATTGCACTCTTCATATTATGTCTTACTTTTGTGCGGTGCACCGGCTCGCACATGGTACGTTAAAGACTGCGCCAGTCCCTAACGCAGTACTGCGTCAATACAAGGCCACTTATGCGTAACGGACAGTAGTGGTGAATAACAATCCATGTTTGATTGCGCCAAATATGATCAACATAGCTGCAAACGTGACCTAGAATAACGCATATTAGCACCGTTCATAATGCCCCCTCTTTTGTGAAAGATGTCTCTCCAATCTTGTCTTTCCAAATTGTATATATGTGTTTGAAGTCCCTGCCAGGGCTGAATAAATTCCAAGAAATTATGAGGGTATGGGAAATGCATTATTGCAAGATTATTTTTGTCTTCACAATCCAATTTCATTTACATGCACATCTTAAACTTTGAGCAATTAACGTTAAAAACATGATGCTTGATAATTTGTTATTTTCGATGAAATTTTTGTAAAAATTCTCCAATATCTAAAAAGAAATAAGAATATATACCACAAACACAAATCACGACAATCTACTTCTCAAAGTTTGTCTACGTTCTCCTTCTGCATAAAATAATGCTGTGATATACATGTACATATGATGTGTTCAGCTTTATTTGCAATATGACAAACCGTCAAAATGCTGGCGGTCACAATAGAGATAACCATGAATTCAGGCTCAATCGATAAAAGATGATCTGGTTTTGGCCTTCGCAATAATGTTTAATGGAACAGAAATGTCACACGATCTCGATAAGACATTCAAATGTCAGACGGCACTCAACCATTGGTTTATACAATCGTTTGACCTCCGAACATTATTCTTTTTGCACACCTTTCTACCGCTTAGATATTTTTAGGACATGTTTTCATCTTTGCTCCACTTAAAATGTGAAGACTTCCGCTGTTGCTATGGTGACAGCCATGAATTGATCGATGGTATACATAAGGCCCGGATTGGAGGAGTCTTCGTCCTTTCATCACCAAATACTCGAAATGCTCCCTTTCTTCTCGACACCTTCAAAAACATTTCAACCAATGCTCTAATATTGTTGAAGGTTATAAACAAAAATTTGATTTTATGATTTTGGTTGACGACCAAATTTTATCGAGATCATTCATAATACATGACATGGCTGAATGTATATAAAAAGCAGTGGAATTAGAATACGTATTTTATGTCATAACGGTAATAATAATAACGTTCTGAGGTATTTTATCAAGCCTTAAAATCGATTTTAAGGGCCCAAAGATTGATTTTTAAAATCGAAATCAATTTTACTTGAATGATGAAACACCCCCCTGTTCTTGTAAAGCGCAATATCACATCATGATATATCGTCCATATGCGCTTCCAAAGAGCTTTTCGAATTTATTACACCGACTATAGCTCTGGCAGTCGTTATCAGCGCACATTGCATTTCAAGGAGTAATCCTACCATGCAGGTACTTATTTGCCGTATACCTGGATGGAGTGTGGCAAATGTAGATTAACCTCTTGCCAAAGGACGTTAGCGCTGTTGCAGGGATTCGAACAGGATTCGAACTCCGTACCTTGTGGTTCACAGTCGGAGACCTATCCACTATTGACCACTACCTCTCTACATAAGCCTCATTTCTTTTCGTATTATTTTATCAACAGTCATTAATGGTAACTTAGACAGTCATTTGCATATTTATTTGTAAATTCATTTTATTCTGAACTACGTGAAATGAACTAATAACCATTTTATAGCAGAGATATTCCGTTGTTTTCATTAGCGGAAATATGTCCAAGAATACGAAAATGAAAATGAAAAGAATTTTGATTTAGTATCCAATAAAATGATGCAGTCAGTGCACAGTCATGTCATGGAAGAGTATAAAAGAGTGACTTTGAGATGGGCTCGGGTATCAGAAATCTTCATCAAAAGAAAGAGAGGGGTAAGTGGGAGAAGGGGAGGGAAATGGAGGGAGAGGGGGGGGGAGAGAGAGAGAGAGAGAGAATAATCAATTGGGGCATGTTTAACAAATCATAGAGGCGGGCGCCATCGCCCCCTTCCCAACCACCTCTATGAAATAAATCCACCTTGACATTGCCTAGATCTATAGGAAAGAAAAAAGAAGAAGAGGCAACTGTAAAAAGAGTTAAATATCGATTTTAGAATACAGTGAATATTGTTAAGGCACTAACAATCCAATTACATAGTCTTCTCCGTCTGCTAAGCCAATTAATACGACACACATAAACGGCCAAGAAATAAGAGAAAACGGGAAAACAATTTCCTGTTTAAATTCCGGCCAAAGTATAGTCCCGTTTACCCGCTGACCCTTATTTTACAGTTCTCGAAAATCACTATTGATTGATTCTTTCGATTAATCAGTATTCAACCCAAATTTAAGATGGCTTTTAGAAATGCCTACATTTGGGGTTTCTGAAAAGTGACTCGACCATATTACTGAATCGATTTTGCACTACGCGACGCGGGTAATTGTGTTTATTCTCAAACGAAGCGGAATAAATCATTATTTAATTTCTACGGGTTCATTCACTGTATTCATTACGATGTTACCCATTACTGAACCGATCATAAGAAGTGAAATCAATTAGGAAAGAAGAAAAAAATGGTTATTAAGTTTGTTTTTTTTCTTCAGTGAAATATAAAGTGGGTGTGACTCAACCCGCGCTTGAACTCCTGTTATGTTAGAATTTAATTAATATATAAATAAAGACCTTTTCAATCGTGAATAATGGATTTGCGTATGTATAGTTTCTGCTGGGATGTCGTCTCTTTATCTGAACATTTGAATTACTACAGGTTAATGCCAAGTTTGAAATGTAAAAACGTTTTCATTAATATTTATTGCTAAATGTACCTGGTACCCCTGTTCGTTCTACCGAAAATTTAAATGTATTGCCACATGATTGCCACACCAATAGTTCTGTTCATTCTTATGCCACTCGCATATCTAGAAATTCAATCCTAAAATTATTAATAACGCCCAAATCCATTAGACATTGTGGTCCGGATATTTGGAATAATTTTCCCGACAACATCAAATTTTGTTCAACCCTCTATTCCTTGAAAGCTACACTTATTATTATTATTATTATTATTATTACTTATACCGCACTTTACCCATAAGGAAAAAATACAATCATAAATGTGCCAAACACCCTAAATTAGTATAATAGCTTTATCTGAAACCATGATTTATTATTCCTTTTACTCAACCGCCATCTGCTGCACCCGCACATGTAA